>OX442418.1:11687940-11910583 GCA_949361645.1 Spongilla lacustris | reverse complement strand
CTCTCTTCCTCTCCCTTCCTCTCCCCTCTTCCCTCTCCCTTCCTCTCCCCTCTCCCTTCCTCTCCCCTTCCTCTCCCCCTCTCCCTTCCCTCTCCCCTCTCCCTTCCCTCTCCCTTCCTCTCCCCTCTCCCTTCCTCTCCCCTCTCCCTTCCTCTCCCCTCTTCCCTCTCCCTCCCTTCCTCTCTCTTCCTCTCCCCCCTCCCTTCCTCTCCCCTCTTCCCTCTCCCTTCCTCTCCCCTCTCCCCCTTTTGCCTCACTCTCCTTCACTTGACTTGAGTTAGGTATGCGATAACATTCATCCACTTTATACGGCCGTCATTCCTGGTGAATATGCATCATTGACTCCCCCCATACCTCATATGGCCACACCCTCTTACCTAGGATACCTGTCCCTATACAGCAGGGTTGGCACAAACAGGAAGTAGAGGTAGTTGGCCAAGGAGCCAACCTTGGGTTCCATCTGGCCAGCATACACCACTGCTGGGCCTGGGGACGAGGTAAAGTCACTTCTTCCCCCCACAACAAGATGTTCAGCGTACCTGATGTGTCGTCTTTGTTCCAGGGAGTGAGGACCTTCTTGGCTGTCTCTCTAACATAAGAATATGTCTTCATCGAGAGCCTCACCTTTTAAGGAGACACACATGTCTCAGATATGTCTACACCACAGCTTAGATAAGCCCCACCTGTTCCACACCTATGACGAAACTAAGTACAGGGCACAGGGGAACTGTGAACACCACCCACAGGACCACCACCAGAGATGAGGCTAGCCCCAGCATGTAGACCAGAAGGAAGAGCATGTCCAGTTGGATGATGTGGAACTCTGTATGAACCGTCTTCCATGCCTGTGTGTAGTGTGTGTGTGTGTGTGTGTGTGTGTGTGTGCGTGTGCGTGCGTGCGTGCGTGTGTGTGTGTGTGTGTGTGCGTGTGCGTGCGTGCGTGCGTGTGTGTGTGTGTGTGTGTGCGTGTGCGTGCGTGCGTGCGTGTGTGTGTGTGTGTGTGTGTGTGTGCGTGCGTGCGTGCGTGCGTGTGTGTGTGTGTGTACGTACATAAGTGGTTAAAACAATATAAAACACGCTTTTGCTACTTTCGTCGAGTACCATTAGCGCCGGGTGCACGGACACGGCCATACTCAAGAGCAGCAGCTCTGTCAGGACAAACGCGGCGATGCCCGCGATGTTAAAGTCTCCCATGGCGAGGTATAATAGGGGCAAGTCAACAGACAGCCTGCACAGGAGTACGACGGCGCATATATATATTATTCGAGTGGAGCAATGGAGCCATGCAGCCTCGAAGCGCGTATATATGCACTGACACGACCCTCCCTGAATCACTTACCTCCCTGCGGCGAGAGAGTCCTGCACCACATTATAGACGGTAAACAGTACAACATGGACGGCGCACACATCGTAGACCGCCTGAAAGTTGTGGTCGCCGTGGACAAGGCGACTGTGTCGTCATATATACATGTTTTTTAAAAAGTATGCGGAAGTCAGGGGAGGGCAGCCGCAGAAATATCAAGTAACTTACTTGATGTTGGAGTCTCTTGGTTCAAACACTCTTGCTGCTTCACTTCTGAACCTGTGTATTAGATACCATATGCCATAGGTCTTGACAGCATGCAGCAACTGGTCTGCATGCACACGTACGTACCTTCGGCCTTTGCACACGTTATTAGCAGCTGTAGGGTTGTTGTCCGAAGCAGAGCCATTGGCTAGTTTCGCGTCTTCTGATCGCTTGGGCCTATCCATTGAAGTTAATTTTTAATTGTTTCATATTTTACCCGGCCGGGGGTATGGGTACAAAGCGGGTGGTCAGATGATTTTGAGGGACAGCACCCCATTAAAATCAACGATCGCGACGGTCGCATATACAATAAAACGTGCGACTGGGTCGACCACAACTACCTTGCGGTTGTCTGATAACATTTGAAGTCCACTTAAATGAGTTCATATATACCACTTCCTTTTTTAATTGTTCTCTTTAAAAAAAAAAAAAAAAAAAAAAAAGGCAGCATGGCACGTAAATTGATGTGTGTGTGTGTGTGTGTGTGTGTGTGTGTGTGTGTGTGTGTGTGTGTGTGTGTGTGTGTGTGTGTGTGTGTGTGTGTGTGTGTGTGTGTGTGTGTGTGTGTGTGTGTGTGTGTGTGTGTGTGTGTGTGTGTGTGTGTGTGTGTGTGTGTGTGTGTGTGTGTGTGTGTGTGTGTGCATGTTGTGTGTGTGTGAGTATAATGTTCATGAGTGTCAAAAAGACATTTAAAAAAATCAAGGCAATCCTTTTCAACTTCTCCCATGACATCATACCTCTCCCTCTCCCCCCCCCCCCCCCCCCCCCCCCCCCAAATGCAATTTTGTCAGCACAATGTTTTAACACTCACAACCCTACCCCCCCCCCCACCCCATTCCCAAGTGACATATCAGGTATGGGTTCCTCCATTCTTTTCTTGTCCAGAATTAAAATGGGCTTCCAAACCTTAGGTCCTTGATTGCCAGCAAGTTTGTCAAGGGCAAAGTGAGGATGTAATGTCAGAAGGTCACAAAAAGGTCACAATCACATAATGTTGCAAATCAATTGTTTATAGTTGCACTTAGCTAACTTATTCAAAAAACAAGGAATTGATAAATAAATAAAAAGCATTAAAATTGGCCTTACTCGGAGTACTTGTGAACTATTCAACAAGTTTAAACCATTCTTCATTAACCGAACATTTAGCACAAATTTTTATTAACATTAAATGACTTGATCAGTTTTATATTTAAAAAGGGGGGGGGGGGGGGGGAGTCTTAAAATGTTGAAGGGTCATGCAAGGGTCATCAAATGGTAGTTATGGAGGCACTCAGGCATGGGGGCACACCCTTAGGGGGCACTCAGGCATGGTGGGCACTCAGGCATTTTGGGCACACCCTTGGGGGGCACTCAGGCATGGGGGGGCACACCCTTGGGGGGCTCTCAGGCATGGTGGGCACACCCTTGGGGGGCACTCAGGCATGGTGGGCACACCCTTGGGGGGCACTCAGGCATGGGGAGCACACCCTTGGGGGGCTCTCAGGCATGGGGGGGGGGGGGGGGGCACACCCTTGTGCCTTTCACATGCACTTCTATGTTGCAGCTTGTTGGGCCATTGAGGATATTAATTGTTTTTCTGTAAGTTTATAAAGATTTGTTAATCGGAGGCATTGCCACTGTGTTTTGCCTTCTCTACTGGGCAGTCATCCAATATCAGATCAACATTCCACAACTGTACATTAGGAGTATAGCAGTACGTGCCCCTGGCCCCAGGCATGTGTAATAGCTGCTTGCATTAATAATTTATTTTATAAAAATTATCAAAATTGATCTAGATATTGATGTTATTATTATTATTATATGTATCTTATATGTATTAACAACTCTATGTAATAATATAATGTAATATGTGCCTGGATATACAAGAGTGCGTGAGTATACCATTACAAATGGTGGTGAGGATAGCAGCATGCATGTCGACCCCCCCCCCCCCCCCAAAAAAAAAAAAAAAAAAAGCAACGTTGACGTTGAGGACCAAATATGACAGACTGGGTCTATAGCCTCCTCCATGGTTTGGCAGGCATTAATACCTCCCCCCCCCCCCCCCCCCCCCCCAGGCGTTAATACCTCCTCCCCAGGCGTTAATACCTCCTCCCCAGGCGTTAATACCTCCTCCCCAGGCATTTATACCTCCTCCCCAGTGCAGACAGGCAAGAGTTTCCACCCCGCGACATTATTACATCGATCCACATGAAAACAGCTAACCTTCTAGATCTATAGCTCCAGATCAGGGAGGTTACAATGATAATGCAACCCCTCCCAGTTTCATACCAGCCGTCCTACCAATCCTGTACAAGTATCTTAATATTAGTGGCAGAAGCCTCATGCCCAGACCTGTGGGTGCTTCACAGTAGGGGCTATTATATCCATGCAGCCAGGAGGAGTGGCCTCTACTAACAGAGGTCAGAGGCTTCGTGGTGCCTCGCTACATTCCCTTCTCTCATGGGCTAGGTCAGCACTGAAGTTCCTTTCACAATAGTACTCTTTATTCTTTAGGTTGAATACATGTTGGAACAGGTGGATATGGCCTGGATGGAGGGATGAGCTTTTGGACAGTGCGGGCCAAGAAAACACGACAGATAATGATTGGAAGCTGTGTGTGTGTGTGTGTGTGTGTGTGTGTGTGTGTGTGTGTGTGTGTGTGTGTGTGTGTGTGTGTGTGTGTGTGTGTGTGTGTGTGTGTGTGTGTGTGTGTGTGTGTGTGTGTGTGTGTGTGTGTGTGTGTGTGTGTGTGTGTGTGTGTGTGTGTGTGTGTGTGTGTGTGTGTGTGTGTGCCTGTGTCTAAATGTTTATGTATTGATGTGGCAAACTATAACCATGACTACAGTAGTCATGGTCACAAGTAGCACATCATCCCTCCCTTCTCCCTCCCAAATTGTTAGGTCTTGGGATAGGACCGTGATGACTGACCCTGACTTCTGATGCCCCTGCCGCCCCCCCCCCCCCCCCTCCTTTTTCCCCCCGCCACTCTCTGATCACCTGAAGCCCTTCTTCCACACAATAGGGCTGCAGGTGCTAGCTCAGGCATCCTCAGACATGGTAGGGCTCTCAAGCAGGCTATGGAGGAAGCTAGATATGTGTTCATGTGTATGTGGTGAACTGCCTAACTTTATCAATGACAGCCAGGTACAAGGTACACAATATAAAATTATTGATTCAAATTCGAACAAGTAAATAAAAGCATTCTCTTTATATAAATATATGTGATGATTCAGTTGAAGGTAATAGTGGTGTAAAAAGCAGGGAAACAAGGGTGTGCTAAATATAGATAAGAGTATTTTGTTTTTACTTATATTACACCCTTGTTTCCCTGTTTTTTTACACCACTATTACCTTCAAATCCTATATACCACCAATGTTTTTAGATAATGTTTTTATTTACTTCTTTCAAGTATGATGGAGCTCCTTGCAAAGCAGAAACCCTATGCACCAGATGTGTTTGGTGCCTACCCATATCCATGGGAACATGACAACAGCGCCCCCCACCTCCTCTTGGCTCTATGTGGAAACTTCCATTGCTCATGACAGCACAGTAGAGTGGTTCATTATGTTTTATTCATATAACTGGATGCTTTCAACACATGCAGTCGTTATACAATCTAAACATTTCATAACTCATGATGACATTTGTTTTTGTTAGTCTTATATACCCCTGCATGATAGCCTGTGTGCACCTTGTAAATATGGTGCTGGTCTCAAAGAAACACTGCTCAACTATGCTACTACCTACAAGCTGGTACACAGAATACCAGGTATAATTTACGTAGTAATCAGTTCACACTGTACATATACATGTCATAACCAGAAATAACTCAGCCATGGATGATATATATTGTTCAGTCCATAAAAAAAGTTTAGTACTCAGTACTTATGGACTGAACAGTGATACCAGTGAAACTTTATTATCTCTCTCTCTCTCTCTTGATACGACAGCAACAGGTGTGTCCACCATTTCTTCCTTCAATACAGTGTTCTGCAAATTAAAGTGATATGTGTCAACCTAACTTGTAAACAGTACATGTTACGATGTAGATATGTTTCATACTCTGGCAGTAGTGTATCAGTTACACACGTTCGTTTTGCGGAAAGGAAAATGTAGGTACAGAATAATTTGTCATCATCACACATGTGACCATGGTCATATCTAAATCCATGCATTATACATTCAGCATATGCACACACCAACATGCAGGGGTCCATCGCAAGCTGCTACACTGCATGTGGCAATGCATGATAATAACATTAAAATATTTACTTGCACTAAAAGGACCCTCAGGTTGTGGGGCAGACTTGGGTTGACATAATGCCTTGATATTAGCCATACATAAACTGAAGGAAACAAATCGTATAGAAATCTGGATGATAAATCTCTACATGATTGAGCAGAGGTCAGATGTGTGGTTACTGCTGCTATTGCTGGTTCACTGTCTTCAACTTCAGATAATGCCTCGACCATGTTTTGTTCATTGGTACAGAAGACAGCACGCATCCACTTAAATGGAAATGCATGTCGGCTACTCAATAGAAGTTCTAATAGGTAAGGGGAGGAGTAGGGGTAGTAGTAGGTAAGGGGAGGAGTAGGGGTAGTAGTAGGTAAGGGGAGGAGTAGGGGTAGTAGTAGGTAAGGGGAGGAGTAGGGGTAGTAGTAGGTAAGGGGAGGAGTAGGGGTAGTAGTAGGTAAGGGGAGGAGTAGGGGTAGTAGTAGGTAAGGGGAGGAGTAGGGGTAGTAGTAGGTAAGGGGAGGAGTAGGGGTAGTAGTAGGTAAGGGGAGGAGTAGGGGTAGTAGTAGGTAAGGGGAGGAGTAGGGGTAGTAGTAGGTAAGGGGAGGAGTAGGGGTAGTAGTAGGTAAGGGGAGGAGTAGGGGTAGTAGTAGGTAAGGGGAGGAGTAGGGGTAGTAGTAGGTAAGGGGAGGAGTAGGGGTAGTAGTAGGTAAGGGGAGGAGTAGGGGTAGTAGTAGGTAAGGGGAGGAGTAGGGGTAGTAGTAGGTAAGGGGAGGAGTAGGGGTAGTAGTAGGTAAGGGGAGGAGTAGGGGTAGTAGTAGGTAAGGGGAGGAGTAGGGGTAGTAGTAGGTAAGGGGAGGAGTAGGGGTAGTAGTAGGTAAGGGGAGGAGTAGGGGTAGTAGTAGGTAAGGGGAGGAGTAGGGGTAGTAGTAGGTAAGGGGAGGAGTAGGGGTAGTAGTAGGTAAGGGGAGGAGTAGGTATCTTGTTCACCACACAACATAACTTGGTGCTGTACCAGTAGATCTGAATGGTAGGTTTGTAATGGTTGTAAGAGGCGTCATAGAAGAAAGGCTTTGAATTAGCAGTATGGTACCTTACCCACACTTTATAGCAGGGATGTGTGCCCATGATAGCTGTAGCAGGGAATGGAATGCTTGTATCATGTTATGATGGAATGCTTCATATGTAGACAGATGAATGCCCTGTTGAGTTAATAATTGTTGTCAAAACAAGTGATGTTATGTACTTAGAACATTCCATCCGAGTCATTGGTTGTCAGAGTTCATATCATAAAACAACTTCAAACATGTTCTAATGGAGGGTGGCTTTCCATAGTAGTGAAAATAGCATTTATCAACTCAAAGTGTATACAGCATGCAGAATATAAAAATAATTTCAAACTGTGGATTAAGAGTGACTATGCAGTTCATATGTTGGACACGACCTCATTAACCCACAAACCTGTGGAAGATGGAGAGAGGAAAATTATAAATCCATAAGAAAGTAAGAAGGATGAAAAGCCTTTCAGTCGTGTGATGCATGCCATTCCCTCAGTACTGTATAGATCTAGCAACTAATGAAGGCCAAGCTAATGGAGGCCAAGCTACTGAAGGCCAAGCTAATGGAGGCCAAGCTAATGGAGGCCAAGCTATTTGCTGCTACTCTCTCTTCAAAGTGGAAGCACTGCCAAATCACCTTCAATATCCCAAAATATTTAAGTGTGCAGTGAGTTAAGTAATTTTAATCCGTTACAAGGTCAGTATTCAACCGCACCAACGTCTGACTACTGTATACTGTACTGATTCAGAACGCATACACATGTTCATTTATGCTCTTGGCACGAGAGTGCACACAATATCATCGTGAGGCTGCCTGATAAACTGTTCAACAATGATCAACTTGTAGTCTGTCGGTAGAGTTATCTTGTATGCCCGAATGAGCTGGCACAGCATCAGCTTCATCTCCATCTGCAGAGCAAACATGCACGTTAGCTGTGGCCAATGCAGCAGGTGTGGCTTCACTCACCATAGCGAAGTGCATCCCTATACATATGCGGTGACCAACGCCAAATGGAAAATAAGTAAATGGATTGGGTCTTCACCGAAATACAAAAATTCAATAAAGTTATACAAGAAGGACAAAAAAGGAGTTTTTACTTTTTATTTTCAGGATCAAAACGAGAAGGGTTGAAGGTGCCAGGGTCCTCAAAGTACTGAGCCATGCGATGTACACACGCTGCATGGGTCTGCAATGAGGAGAGAGAAAGCGTAAAAGTGTGTGAATGCTGTGTGCGAGAGCAGTGGCACTCACAGCCATGTGTGTCCCAGCAGGTATGTGGTAGCCGCTAAGGGTGACTCCTCCGGGAGGCGATTCTTTGGAGACGACCATGAACCCACCAGGGCTGTGCAGTCTCATTGTTTCATACACTACCTAAGACCGCAAGAAGTGCGAAGTGTACCATGATTGACTTATTTGCTCTACTAATATGTAAAGCACTATCCCCTGTACTGTGTCTCATACATGCATTCCCAAGGCATGTTACTGGTTAACCTTATGATTTTTAAGACACATATAGGCTTTCTGGCTTAGCACAAATTGTGGACATACATTATAGTTAGAGATTACGATACTATCCCTTGTAATCAGAATATACATATGGGGACCATGAACACCTCTCACCTGCTCTGCATACTTCAGCTTCTCCAAGTCCTCAGCACTGACAGAGGTCTTGTTCCCCAACACCTCATCAATCTCTGCCAACAGCCTCTCCAACACCTCTGGATGCTGGTGGACCAGTATCAAAGCAGAGGACAAAGTGTGTCCAACAGTCTCCTGGCCTGAATGAAGTCATGGTAGAAGGGGTTGACAAAGACCCCATGTCTATTACATCCTCACCAGCTACATAGAAGGTGGCAAAGTCGTCCACTAATGTTTCCATGTCAACAGCATCATCTTTGGCTGTGGATAGATGGTACTGTATTATGCATATGTATGCATGCTTACGGCTTTAGCACCTACTGGCTGACTTGAGGATCAATGTGAGGATGTCATGGGGAACCTCCTCTCCATCATCCAGCATCTTTATTCTCTTCAGAATGCAGTCCTTCCCAACTTTCCTGAGAGCTCTTACAGCCCTGCAATAGCCCTCAGCTTCAAAGGGGTGAAAAACCTATGGAAGTTGCATGATAAAGTTGACTATGTGATAAAAATACAATTTACACATGCTGTAATGAACGTGATGTGGAGATTGTGTTTAAACTTTAATCCAAGTGCGTTAAACTAGTGCACCAACCTTGAAGGGGAAGTAGCACAGTTTTTCTTGGAACGCTTTGAATACCTTTGTCCCCAGTGGTATCACATCTGATTCAGTCCCACCTTTTATACCAACAGGATTCTGGTCGCCCACATCACTTGCAAAGGCAACCTGAGAAGATAGACTGAATATAAAAATCTATACAAATAGCTTGTAAATAGCGGGCAATTATGAATAGTACTACTACTGCCTGCTACCACCTGCAACTGCCTACAACTGCCTACAACTGCCTGCTACTGCCTGTTACTGCCTGCTACTGCCTGCTACTGCCTGCTACTGCCTGCTACTGCCTGCTACCACCTGCAACTGCCTACAACTGCCTGCTACTGCCTGTTACTGCCTGCTACTGCCTGTTATTGCCTGTGGATATTATGCAACATAAATGCTTTAGGCATATTGTACAGATCGATCGGTATGGGAATTGCGGGTTCGCAGTGCTCCAGCATATTAATGGTGCACTGCTATATTATGGTATCCTCTCTTGTGGCCCATGCATGGCTGTTGGCCCCTTCTCTCCCAAGTCGATTCACACACACACACATACACAATAACACATAATCACACACACATGCATGCATGGCAACATGATAACAGAACACGTAGTCATGGCAACATGATAACACTACATGCAGGTGCAGTTGTGCTGACTCCAGTACCTTGCAAATTGTATTCTGACTGAACTTCAGGAGATGCCTTTTCATAGGGACTCTTGTGATGCCATCTGCAACTGGTTTGAGACCACCCAGACATTTCTCACAGCACTGATTGAATGTGGGCACAAGACTCTTCAGATAACTTTAAAATGTTGGAGACAAATCTGCAGGTAACTCTATGGTGCATCTTAATTTAGTGGAATATGCTGACCTCATTTTGAAGGCTGGGTCGTACAGCCTTCTCCGAGGGTGCCATATATTATAGTCTTGTAGTACAAACAGACCTTTCAGGATAGTCCTAAATGAACATGGCATGTATATGTATATTTACACAGCAATGCCAATAGAAAACCAGCATTGAATTTGCTTGTTTTTAATAGCTAGGGGCTTTTACAGTGTTGGTTTCAAAGCCTAACTATGCCTTGCATGATGTATTTTCTAAAGGTGCAGATGAATAGCTCACATCCAGTTAATATTATATACAGTGTGAGGTTGAGTTCAATTTAAGGGGATGTGCAGCTCCCACTTATTTGCTGGTGGAAAATTAAAGCAGTAATATGTGGGTACCAAAATGATACCTGGGTTATTATTACAGCTGTATTAAATAATGGTATTAAAAAAAAAAAGTAAAGTAGGCTTTTAAAAGTATTCTAGAGCTGACCTGGGATAAAAGTATTTACTTCATATAACCAATGCAATGTTTTAATACATGTAACCAATGCATGCACTGATCATGTGTTACCTCTGACCAAATATGTCACCAACGATACTGGCAATTGCCTTTGGCTTTGGATGAAGATGATTCATATGTATTGTCTAGGGACAAGATAATAAAAATACAGTGCTGTCAATTCAGGATAGGAACATTCTATCAGTACCTCAATGTCTGCTGGTTCAAGGACCACAAGAATTGGTTTCCATGCAAGAAAGAGAACATATAGAGTGCCAACTTCAGCTGCCCTAATATGTGAAAGAGGGGCCATTTTTGATGCCTAATATAATTATAAATATAGCATAGCATAAAATAGTGTATGGCTGAAAAGGGTTTGGTGAATTAGCGTCAATGGTATATTGGCAAGAACAAAATATTGGTGTAACTTAAAATTTTACCTGTTACTTAACTGCAAAGAGATCTAATTTGGTTAGGTAAAATTTTGGCGAGTTAACAAATATTCACCAAATTTGCCCAAATTTTCCCCTGCCACTATTTTGCTCTAATAGTAATTATATTATTAAGTTTGTTGAGTTTGCAACCATTGATCCCCAGGTGGCTTTAATTGTCACACTTTTGTGGTTGTTTTTGTAAGCTGACAAGAGCCACCAAGTTTGGCCTCTGATTGTTTGCAGCTTTTTAAATATGATGCCAGACAGTGTTTTAAAGATTGTCACCTCTGATTCCACATGGCAGCAGGTTCAGCTCAGTCTATGCTAGGGTGGCTTTGGCTTGTGATCTCTTTCTCACCATTCTAGTGCAGCATTTATTGCTTCTGTGTGCTCCTCTGGCTTTGGTGACAGAGATAATCAGCATCTTGTTCAGGCAATTACTCTTTTTAACAGCCAAGTCCTTCCATCTGATTCCGTTTCTGCAGAATTTCACTCTGTCCTCTCCTATTGTCCCAGAAACTTGAGTTCCTGATATTTTCTTCATTTGCTAACAAAGCTCGTATTGAGCCAGCCCCTCACTCTGCTTCCTGGTTGTCTGTGGTACCATCTGCTGCACTTGGCCTCCACTTGGAACCCAATGAGTTTTTGGTAGCCTTAACATGGTGGCTTGGCCATGATTTGTCCAGGGGTTCATTATGCCCACTATGACCAGACACTGCACTTGACCCTCTAGGCCATCATGCAGTGACCTGCAGGCGGAGAGGTGATGTAGTGATGTGACATAATTGGTTGCGAGATGCAATTGTTCAGCTGATTTTCTGGTAGCAGACTGGAAGAGAGGAAGGCCAGCTGCGTGGGATGTCACTGTTACCTCACCACACACCACTCGGCTTGCTATCTGTGCTTCTCTGCCGAAAAATAGGGTCACTGCTGAGACCTTTACGGCAGATTTAGGATAGCAAGAGCTATTTTGGCAAGTAATCTGCCCCAACCTTTTGTCTAGAGAATGTTTTGGAACTTTAGTAATAGCATAAGTAGCTATTTTATGTGTACAAAGTTAACTATTTAATAATTAATCAAATGGTTACAAAAGTTTCGCTGCCTCATGAGGAAGCCTCATTTTAATAATAGCTCTGCTGTCCCATTCTGTGTCTCTACTGCTGATGTGGGTCATTGAAATTATGCTTGCAACACTCAGCCACTAAAGCTGCAGTCCCTGCCATCACTCCTACTTCTGACAAAATACAAGGGTTTAGTAAGATCAAATGCAGCTGCAGTCACTTGCTAACTTGTACCTTGTGTTGTGTTCAAATAATAATAATTGCCAAGTCAGAAGTGGTCCCTTGAAAATCCAGCTGCATTTGATCTTACTAAACCCTTGTATTTTGTCAGAAGTAGGAGTGATGGCAGGGACTGCAGCTTTAGTGGCTGAGTGTTGCAAGCATAATTTCAATGACCCACATCAGCAGTAGAGACCTATGGCTGCTGGGGTGCTGAGGCCAGGGAAACACTTTCACGTCTTGGCACTCGTCTGACCATACCCATGAGGTGCACCAAGTCCCCAGGCCGCTGTTTCCATTTATGGCAGACTCAGCCTCACTTTGGTGAGGTCCTGTGCAAGTGTCAAGAGCTGGACCTTCATTGGTCATTATATTAATTTAACAAATATCAAGCGTGTATATGTATTCAGAACCTTGTGTATGTACATATTACGCTATAATTGTTAATGGTTTGCAAATTGAGGCCGGGTTAAAAGGTTTATAATTTTAACATACACAGCATGATTCACGAGATGCAAATCACATTCATCTACAAAGGTCAAACGGAAAGGGGGTCGGCCGGTTCGACAGTGCATGACGTATCTAATTCGTCCTTCGCGACTTTTCACGGCAATGTATGGTAATATGCATGCATAGACTCATAGTCTACAGGTGGGACAACACAAGAGTGTTCCGTCTACTTTTTTCCCTTACACAGTCAAAGTGTACTGCCTGCCAGTGCCTGGACCATTTTGTAGAGCGCTTCGACGTGGCTAAGCAATAGTCAGTGGAGACGTTACGTGCACAACCAACTTGTTTTGATGTTTTCTGAATAATGCTTCCAATTCAAGCTAGCTAATGCCCTTCGTGGTCTCGTCCCCTACCAGAGATAATATATTTTATCTCTGCCCCAACATTAGCGATAATGTAATCTACCCGCTGCTGTACAGTGGGGACGAAACTTTGTGCCTCATACCAGAGCAACACGCCTACCTCCGTACGGTACTGCCTGAAATATACTGTTGAGTCAAAACGTTTTGGCTGATCAGGAGACACCCACGCATCACCTGCTTGACCGCAAAATGACATGTACAGTGGGTGTTCGATTTATAAGACCAAGACCAAAAAGTGCCGCTACATGTATCGATGGACTGAAATTGATTAAGAACCATATATGGTGGTTTACTTTGCATCTATGATTATTACAAGTACCGTATATTTGTTGTTCACTAAACCAAAACCAAGGTGTCAAGTAAACCACCGCAATTTTTTAGACCCATCGATAGCAGCACTTTTTGGTCAGTGTATGTGCCAAGCACTTATGCGCAAATGGAATTTCGATGCAGGCTTTGCTCTGTGCATGAGTGCATGCCTTGCGCACAAAATCACTGATTTTGGTATTATAGATGATTCCAGCGAATTATTAAAAAGGGGCTTAGGTAGCTGTATCGTAGTTGCACAGTTACGGTAATTACTTTAAATGGTTGGCAACATGTCCTTATATGGTTGGCTCGCCCCTTTTTAATAATTCGCTCGCATCCTTTCCTCGCAATGGAGCCACCTTTTATTTACACGAAAGTCTCACTAATTAAGAAAACTAATCACTTCCGGATCGATCTTGGTCGAGGGGTTATCGTTCACCACAACTCCCTGACGAGAATAGTACAGCTAGCTTGTTCCACGACATCCAGTTTAATTACGCCGGATCGAAGTACAAAAATCAATTATCAAGCATAACTCGAACAAACCACATCAGACGAAAAAAATTAATAAATTGGAGCCACCTGTAATATGATGCCATCAGTCCTTTGCACCCAGAACGCGCGGTTCTGCATGGGTGCAAAGTTCTGCATGGGGTCTATTCCAGTAGAATTTATTCAGTGTGCATGTCGCGTGCAGAGGTGGCGATCCGGATTCCCAGGCGTTAGTTGTGATTGTCATTGTACTTGCTTAAGTTAATCAGAATTATGATCATACGACCATGGGAAAGTAGCTACATGTAGTTGGTTCCACCTCTGCAATCACTGCATGTCTTACTAAGTAATACCGCAAAGTACACGCGCATGTACATGTATACGCGCGCGATATAAGACCGCGGCTTCATGCATGCGTGCACAATTCTTACCATTGCAGCAACAGTTTGTCGGGAGGGTTTTGACCTGGGCGGCCTCCCGTCTCTCTCGCCCGCTTTATGTCTAGATAGTGCCCGAAGAAAAAGCTGTTTTGAGATGTGGCGTGCGTGTTTGCATTAAAGTCAGTCATTGCACAGCAGTCTCTACCTTACCTCGTCATTTTCGGAGAAGGAAGATGGGAGTACTTGCGTCGGACGTACACGATGCTTGTCACAGCGAGAACACAGATGGTAGCCGCGATAAGCAGCGCCGTCAGCGCGAGATACACAACCCACATATCCACGTGGATCTGTCGTCAGTGTTATGTACAGTTGCCGCACTTGCCGCGCAATCACCGCAATGTGCTTCTCGCCCACTGCAAGTGTGCGTGTTTTTATAGACAGAATCTCGAGGGCGTGTCACTAATCAGCTGTCACTAATTCGCAGCTCGTGGTTAATTCCACGCGGGGAGGGAGGGGGGTTTCGGGAAAACAATTAGGGTACTGTATGGGGCCGTGCCACCTCCCGCCCTGCTAAGTGGTATGGGGCGGAGCCCAGCAGCTTTGCAACTTTTTAAATCACAAAACTTAGCGTAGAATAGTAAATGCGACAAGCTAGAATTACTTGCTTCCAGACTTTCCTGCAGTCTCGCAAGCAATTGCAAGACCTACTAAGCACTTCGTTATTGAACGGCACCATTGTACATCGATCGTTGTGCCGTTCAATAACGATCGCGAAGCTTGCGAGTTGCGACACCCCGTTTCCCAGCTAGCTAACTGACGTGCTAAAATTAATCAGTGCTAATAAAGTTATCTTACGCTCACTAAATTTTCAATTTTACACGTCGTCATGCACAATTCAATCATTTTTTGGCCCTTTACGGGGCGCCTTTATATGGAGCGTTGAGTGAGTCATTCCGATCCGAGCGCGCACAATCCTCGCCGTTTCAGTTAGTCATGCCGCTACAATAAAAAAGGAAAGGAGAAAAACAAAACAGTGTACCGCACATGTACATTGGGCTATTCCATTACACCTCATGACAATAATTGCAAACAAACCCCCCAGGGACAATATATTTAAAAAAACCTGGACATGCATTTATTCTGCCTCCACCCCCCCCCCGGGACAGACTTATAAATATCCCCCTGGAAAAGCATCTGTTTTTATTCCACCCCCCTGGACACGCTTGTGTTTTGTTCCATCGCCCCTGGACAAGCTTCTGTTGTACTTTCTAGCCCCCCGGGACAGGCATTTAAATGACCACCCCCCGGGACATATTCCCAATACCCCCCCCTGGACACCATTTATTGTCATCCATAGGGGTGTACGGTTAAATATTGGAATAGCCCATTATACATCCCGAATTATATTAGGATTCCGTCAAATTTCCAAATTTCCAGCGGTAGTGACAGAAGTACAGCTTTTAGTTGCGGAGTAGGGATTAGCACGAGAAACAGTGCCCACCCCGACCCCAAGGCTGCAGTACTGTCTCCGAAGACCCATTGATTTTTCACAAAACCGGACGGGACCGAATCAGACCTGGTGCATTGTCCCAAGTATTAAACCCTAACCCTTAGCCTAAGTCTTCGATTTGTACAATTTGCGACCACCCGCATAGGCCGTGATTGATTTCGTGACGTAGCGGAACATTAGTGACGAATAAATGTAATTCTTACCTTCCAACGGCATTCCAAGAACCATTTCCCATGATCATGACTTCATTCCCAGACGTACATTTGGGTCTGGGTACGAGACTAGTGTGTGTGTGTGTGTGTGTGTGTGTGTGTGTGTGTGTGTGTGTGTGTGTGTGTGTGTGTGTGTGTGTGTGTGTGTGTGTGTGTGTGTGTGTGTGTGTGTGTGTGTGTGTGTGTGTGTGTGTGTGTGTGTGTGTGTGTGTGTGTGTGTGTGTGTGTGTGTGTGTGTGTGTGTGTGTGTGTGTGTGTGTGTGTGTGTGTGTGTGTGTGTGTGTGTGTGTGTGTGTGTGTGTGTGTGTGTGTGTGTGTGTGTGTGTGTGTGTATGTGCGTGTGTGCGTGCACGTCCTCATGCACCCATTATTTTCAAGTACCAGGTTGCAGGCATGTAGAGCGCTGACTCCAAGACAGGGTTCAATACTCTAAAATAGCCTGATGTGGGCTAAATATATATAGGCATAACTCCTGGCCTGGATGGGATCTCCTTAACTGACCCCATGCACAGCCTCGTATAAACTACTGATGACCATAGTGGGTATTGAATACACCATACAGCCTTGCATGCTCCTGCTTGCAGGGAAGGGGCCAGGGTATGAGGGAAGGTACTGCACTTTGGTACATGTATGGTAAGGGAGCTCTTTGTGATCGGTACCGAAGAAGTGGTAACGGATACATATAGCAGCCATGCATAGATCATTACGTCCCTTGAAAACGATGCAAACAGTCCTGATAGGCAAGCAGTTGAGGGTGGTCATATACCTGTGCAGCACTGAGCCATTCCAATACCAACAGACAGGTCTATAATGTTCCGTTTTTTAGTTGTCGTTGGTTATTGATTTTCGTAATTTCGCGGTAAAACCCCGCGTAAAGTAGATGTCGCGTAACAAGCTATATTAAATCTCCAATTAAGCTGATGGCACAACGAAAACAAAAGGTACATACCTACATGACTGCTCTATTTGCAAAACGAATTTTGAAGCAGGATGACATGAGGTCAGTGAGTAATGGCGAATGATAACCCCTCGACCTAGAGGTGATTCGTTTTCTTAATCAAAGGAACTTTCATGTAGAAAAAATGAAGTTCCTTTGTGAGGAAGGATGTGAAAACAACTGTCATAAATTGCCAAACGATTGTGCTTTTTAGTTAGTAAGATATATGACATTGAAAATCAATTAGACAGCATTGCTTTTAAAATTAGGGCGCGCGCGAGTCATGCGCGTGGTGCGATCGGGCGAATTCATATCTTTACGCAAATAACAATGACATGACTGGAATATAGTTGGCTGCAGTATTCTTTTGCATCATCCATCTTCTCACCGGTTCTGTAGTCGTCATCAGAATCCTGTAACTCATATGCACTATACACTATCTATAGATGGGCTATATATAGGGCATGATGGCTGCAGACCATCACGTACATAACAAATCTTTCTCAGCCGGTTTCTAGATCTCCTTCATCCATTCTGCACGTCTCGTAAACACAACACATTCTTCGCTGCTCCGCTTCATTCTCATGCAGAAACGACAACGATGTACCCATCATCGGTTACAGCAGCCACGAGTGTGATGTAAGCACGCCACGCCTCGTCCCGTTGTTTGCAGACTCGACTGACGAGTTACATTTTCAGATACCCTTAGTACTCTGTATAGCAACTGAGAGCCTGTAATAGCATTGTGCAGCGCACTGACACCACTATTGCTCTCAATTTGTGCACGAAATAAACAAAAGCCGCTTGAAACATTTGCGGTCAGGCAGCCTAATCAGATAATGCGGGAGTGTCTCATTATAGCAAATTAACACACTTTAAAACCTTTATAACTTTTTAACTGTTCACAGCCAAAACATTTTGAAAGTTTCATTCAATACTATATTGTCTGAAGTTGAAAGTAATACCTTACGGAGGCAGCAGTATTGCTCTGATTGTAAGAACATTCACTTTGAATCACTAATTAGCATTATTCAGAAAACAAGAAACAGCGTAGCTTTTTTTGTTTTAATGCCTCCGCTGAATATTTCTTAGACACATTGGTCATTTCCAACGCCCAACAAAATTGTCTAGGCAGTAGCCTTTGGCTGTGAACGGGAGAAGAGATACAGGAAAGTGCAAAGAAGGACGCGTGACGGAATACTCTTGAGTTGTCCGCTGTACATGTATTATACTGTAAGCGATAATGCTTAAGTACGTTTGGGTCTGGGTACGAGAATACAATTTACCTTGCGCACATATTTAAAAAAAAGTTCAGAGCCAAAAGGGGGGACTCAAACATGCCAGCGATCGCCATGATAAAATGCCCGCAAATACGTAGCATTCGTGCAGTACCGCCTCAATTTGTGGCAGCCGGCACTTCTATGGATGCATAGTCTGGTCCCCGACTAGGGACTTCTAAGAGATGGCCTACCGAACAGTGGGATCCAGGTGTAAACTTTTGATTATTGATCATATGACGTGTGATATGTCTATACTTCTTCTGTACCAGTATAGCACTACACAGTTTTATTCCCCTCCTTACCTCTATATTTAGAGAACTACAAACATTTCCTTGGCAACAACTAACACCCTAAACAGAATTTGACCCCATAAGTCCCAGCTTAGCCATTACGTGATGGTCCAGTTTAAAAAAAAAACTGACTTCCACATGAAAGGCATTGTGCAAAATGAAAAAAAAAAAGGTGGGGAAGAGGAAAAAGAACATTGGGGCAGGAGTATTACAGGGTTCCAATACCAAATCTTTCCAGTCGTTTCTTCTTTTTCTCCTGGGGAGGAGAGGTAACCAAGTAGCAACATTACTTTGTTCCTATTTACCGTGAGCTCTGGGGACGCTGTTTCTGTCCCAAAGCGCTCTAGACGACGGCGCTTTCTATCGTCCAGCTCAACCTGTTATGAAGCAAAATGTAACAATGGATGCCACACACACTCGTGCTGCTTCGCTCAATGTAACAATGGATGCCACACACACTCGTGCTGCTTCGCTCAATGTAACAATGGATGCCACACACACTTGTGCTGCTTTGCTGGGTTTCTCACCTTGGCTAGCACGGGAGCAACAGCAACTCCAAACCTGTCAGCTCTCTTCTTCAATTTATCCACGTTCACACCCTGTGTGGTAAGCACATGAAAAGCAAAGACCACACACATGCACACACACCATACCTGTCCAGGATCACTGTCAGCAGATGGCATTCCAAACCTGAGCATGACACAAACAAAACTTACATAACCCTGCTGTGGAACAACATTTCTTACTGGCCCACTAGAAAAGGTTAGCCCCACATCTGCCCCCCAAGGACTAGTATCGATTCCTCTCCCCAAATCTTTATCGGCTATTTGTTTCTTCAACCCCGCCATTTTAATACTATGGAAACAAGTTTCAGCGCATGCTCAATTGCTATCATATCCCTATCTACCATAATCGAGCTGTGCTGTGCCGGGTAGCACTATTGCAACCGTGCTGGCATGGTACTGCACAGTTTTGACAGTGTTCACACGTCAAATTTTAACCGAACAGTGCCGTACCGCGCTGGTATGGAAAAATTGTGCCGTGTGAATGTGGTATTAGGTCTAAATTACTAGGTCACCTGTTTATGCTATGCACATTTTGAAACATTCTACGAAGCCTCTACCAAGTAACTTCACACCTCTATGGAATAGGTTTGTCATATGCTAACACTCAAACAGGCGCACACAACTCAAGGTGCTTGAAGGGTTAAATTAACCAGACAAGAAGCAGCATGACAATAAACACTGTCTCCAACCAATTTAAATGCCCAGGAGTTGAGGCAGCTGGAAATGCACTTTACATGTACAAGTACCGTGTAGTGCAAAATAGTGGCAGGGGAAAACATGGCGAATTTGGCGAATATTTGCCAAACCAAATCAAATCCCTTTGCAGTTAAAATTTTAGGTACACCTATTTTTATTTTGCTTGCCAATATTCTATTGATGTGAATTTGCCAAAAAATTTTTTTTTTAACCTCCACTATATGGTAGAGCTACGTATGATGCATCTTTCACACGGTGCGTTTGACAAATAAAGCTGGGGCTGAAGTCAACTGACAGTTTTGTATACAATTGTTCTTACAAACACCTGGCAAGATCAATTTCAGAAGCCACAACAATGGACCAAGCAGGTGGGGGGTGGGGGGGAGTTTTGTACATGGTCATTTGTAATAATGTGTATTTTAATTGCTGTCTTTAATAATAATAATGTTGAAAAGTCCAAAAAAAAAAACATACTTAATTTGTTAATCATCAATACCATTTTAATTGTGGTTTTGGTATTTAACTGTGGTGCAAAGACAGGACCATATGAAGACAATCTTATAAGCACCCTCCTCCCCCTCCCCAACCCATCTACCGTACACTCAGCTTTGCTAAATAAGAATTTCGAAAGGTTTAGTAAATAGAATTGCCAGTTATCACACTTACACACATGGGGAAAACCCCCCTTACATCATAAGACCTCATCCACCCCTTTTTACCTCTCTGCACGGGCAAGCTTCTTGGCCAATTCGCTCTCATTAGATCCAAACTTCTGAGCTCTCATTTTGAGTTTCTGGTTGAAACAGAGATGTAGTATACAATGCACACACTGACAACCCTCCCTCCCTCCCTCCCTCCTCCTCCTCCCCTCACTTTCCCTGTCCCCACCATCTCTTCCCCATTCCTACTCCACAGCACAATACCTCTGCCTGTGAGAGTGCAGTCGTTGGAACAGCTGCAGGAGGGGCGGTGCAGTCTGGCGTAGTAGTGGCTCCACTGGTGGCAGCAGCAACAGCTGCTGGAGACACAGCCGCAGTAGTAGTGACATTTGGGTCCGAGGTACCCTCAGTAGGAGGGATCACCTTTGCTGCATCAGCACTGAAAAAAAAAAGAAACGAAGGATGATGTGCAAGCACTGTGGGAGGCGGGTTGAGTACATCACGTGAGGCGACTGTTCAGCTGGGTTGTCCTTTTCTTCCGCTCCTCCCTCCGCCACCTCCTCCTCTTCCTCTTCCTCTCCCTCAGCTTCGCCCTCTAGTTCAGCTGGGTCGCCGCCAGACGCCTCCTTGCCGTTCGACTTTTCTTGCCCTTCCCCCTCCCCCTCCCCTTCCCCTTCAAGTAGGTCAGCATCTACATGCGGACATGACATCGTGGTTTCGAAACGGTACAGGAATTGTTTTTAAGAGAAAGAGAGAAACGCTATGAACGAACTGGGCAAGATGATACAAGAAGCTCACCTTGCTCAGAAAGGTACTTTTCCACTTTAGCCAAAAGTTCCGCCTTGGTCCCTGCAGCTTCAATTCCCAGTTCCGCTACTTTCTTTTTAAGGTCGGCAACCTCATGGACACGGTGAAACCGTAGGGCATGTCCTCCAACGACATTTTGCCAACCTTCATCTTCTTAAGCTCAGCCATGTCGATCTCAATCACCTCGGCCTCCTCTTCAGCCATGTACCCCGTGTTCGAGACAAAAGTTTGCGCGCAAATCACGTGCACACGTTATAAACTTATGGTGCTATAATTATCTTTTTTTAAAAGGTGTCTGCGAACGAGATGATCGCTTTGCTGCACAGAGGCACTGAGATAGGTGCCGTGCAGTGGTCTGCAGACGACAAAATTGCAGTTGCCACTCCAGAGTGCATCTACGTACTTGTATCCTGTTTTTGTATTTTTATTTATTTATTTCCCCCTCCCCCCTCCCCCCCCCCCCCCCCCCCCCCCCCCCCATAAATTCGCAAGCTGCAAGCGTTAAATTTATGTGTTGCGCTTTAACATATTACAACGACTGTGACAGGAGGTCGGGGTGCAACTGCAGAACTCTTTCATTGCCGCATCTCCATCGCTCCTGCTCCGAAGCCCGAGGCGCTCCCAGACGTCGGCTTGCCTCCGTGCATTCCCGAATACTGCGTTACCAGCAAGGACCAGCGCGTTCGACGCTTCTTCGACCCTGTGTTTTACCCTACGGCTACTACTCAAGACTTGCTAAAGGCTTCGACATGGTCGCCTGCTGGCTGCACGTGGCTAGGAGGGTAGGATGGCGCCATGTGTTGCCATAGCTGCTCGAAGTTAATTGCCCCCCCTCTCCCCCACACACACACACACCTCTTTGCACCACTTCTTTCCAACCAAAACGTCTACGCACGCATGTATGCCTGGACCTTCTTGTTTCACGTGCAGGTGTGTCCTTGCGTGCTTGTCAAGCTCTGGGCGAGTTTTGATGTTCACACCCCCTAGCAGTATTGAGACACGTTGGAAGCAGGTGTCTTTCTGTCCCCACTCCCTTAATGAACACATCCACATGCACACATCAACATACATATACATACATGCACATACATACATACATACATACATACATACATCCACACACACATGCACACACATGTGCTCACATGCACACACATACACATACATGCACACACATACACATACATGCACACACATACACATACATGCACACACATACACATACATGCGCACACATACACATACGTGCACACACATACACATACATGCACACACATACACATACATGCGCACACATACACATACATGCACACACATACACATACATGCACACACATACACATACATGCGCACACATACACATACATGCACACACATACACATACATGCACACACATGCACATACGCATACATGCACAGACACATGCACACATACATCCACACACACATGCACACACACATGCACACACATGCACATACATGCACACACATACACACATGTACACATGCACATACATACACATACATGTGCACACACACATACGTGCACACACACACACATGCATGCACACACATGTACATGCACACACATACACATACGTGCACACACATACACATATGTGCACATACATGCACATACATGCACACACATACACACATGCACACACACATACATGCACATACATGCACATACATGCACATACACATACATGCACACACGTGCACACACATACACACATGCACACACACATACATGCACATACATGCACACACATGCACATACATGCACATGCACATGCACACACATACACATACATGCACACACGTGCACACACATACACATACATGCACACACGTGCACACACATACACATACATGCACACACGTGCACACACATGTACACATACATGCACACATATATGCACATACATGCACATACATGCGCACACATACACATACATGCGCACACATACACATACATGCACACACATACACATACATGCACACACATACACACACAATATAGCATTCACGAAAGCACATCGCCTTGTTTATTGAATCATACACACATCATCGGTAGATGGTTGACCTAACTAAGAAATTTTGCTTGCTGTTGAAGACTTGCAGCTACAAGATCATGGAACTGAACAGATCGGATACCACGACCAGGTATGCAAGCCCTCAGGGAGGTCTTTCTTAGTGGTACTTTATGGGACTGCTCTCCATTTAGTTCAGTGGGTGTGGTCTCTGCTCCGCCTACGTAAGTAGGAAGATGTTTACCTCTAATGCCTTGTTCCATCTGTGTCTCAATCACTGGTCTCAACTGACCACTTGGTCCCTCTCTGGTGGCCTCTTCACCACCACTTCCACCTTCTCTTCCTCCTCCGCTTCCTTCCCCTCCTTCTCCTTCCCCTCCTCCTCCTTCCCCTCCTCCTCTTCCTTCCCCTCCTCCGCTTCCTTCCCCTCCTCCTCCTCCTTCCCCTCCTCCTCTTCCTTCCCCTCCTCCTCCTCCTTCCCCTCCTCCTCCTCCTTCCCCTCCTCCTCCTTCCCCTCCTCTTCCCTCCTCCTCCTCCTCCCCTCCTCCTCCCTCCTCCTCATCCTCCTCCTCCTTCTCCTCCCCTTCTCCTCCTCCTCCTCCTCCTCCTCCTCCTCCTCCTCCTCCTTCTCCTCCCCTTCTCTTCCTTCTCCTCCATCCCCTCCTCCTCCTCCTCCTTCCCCTCCTCCTCCTTCCCCTCCTCCTCCTCCTCCTCCTTCCCCTCCTCCTCCTTCCCCTCCTCCTCCTTCCCCTCCTCCTCCTCCTCCTCCTCCTCCTCCTTCCCCTCCTACTCTGTCTCTCTCCCCTGGACCACCATCGTACCTTGCCTCCTGGTACTCTTCTATTCTGCAGTGAAGTTTCAGAGAGCAAATCTGGGGAGGTACACACCACCATTTTGGTAGTGGCCATGTCTGGACACCCACCTGTCCCCTACATGTAGACCTTCTTCACCCGACGCCTGATGGTTGCCTTCACCTGCTGTCAGTGGTTCCCAGCACTGGTTGATGGTACCGCGGTGGTTGCCGTGGCCACCAGATCAGGCCACCTGATTGTGTGGGGTGTCAGTGTGCCGGTTGTGCCTGAAGGAAGGTATGTGAGTACATTATGTGGGGTACCCTATATGTGAGTACATTATGTGGGATACCCTATATGTGAGTACATTATGTGGGGTACCCTATATGTGAGTACATTATGTGGGGTACATTATATGTGAGTACATTATGTGGCAAGTATATGTTGGTGTGTGTGATTTAACCCCTCCTCCCCAGGCTTTCTATCCTCTCTGTGATTGACGTAGCTGCAGGCCGAGACATGTGGGCGTGCTCCATGTGCTGGTGTCTGTGTAACCATGGTGATTTTCTATTCGTTGTGTGTTGGGGAGCAAGGAATCTACAGGGGGGAAGGGAGGGGTTGGGGGCTGGGGAGGAGGGAATGGACAACATTCTGGTGTTGCTTGTGCCATAGAATACTGCCTAATATTTAGGGGGTGGTCATTTTGAATTCATAGGTGTTATTTGAATTGTGCATGAAAATTAATAGCAAGGAGTATGTTGATTTAATATCACGATGGATTGAGCTCTAAGAGACCACCCGGTCTAAAAACAGCCTTATCGCACTATCCAATTATACCATCTAAAGGCACAGGTGTCCACACCTTGAATGTAACCGGCATTCTTATTGGTGCCTACTCTATCATGCATGTCCACACCTTGAATGTAACTGGCATTCTTATTGGTGCCTACTCTATCACCTTGAATGTAACTGGCATTCTTATTGGTGCCTACTCTATCACGCATGTCCACACCTTGAATGTAACTGGCATTCTTATTGGTGCCTACCCTATCACGCATGCATTTAAAAGCGTGCTTTAGTGGAAAACGATTTCTGAGGGAAGGAAGGGAATTAGTATTCAAAAGGAAAGGAACTGATGTATAGCATGTTGACCTCACCACATCACACACAGTACTTAGTAGTACATGCACAAATCTACTTGCTTGTACAGCTAGTTTTAATTAACAGGCCATGTAAGCTTTCGTGGGTCCATTGTCCTTATGGGTCCCTACAGAGGCTCGCCTCTTCATTGGCTGCACCAATGGGAGTGTCTACTTCACGAGGTGGGCAAGTTGCAGCGATTTGCTCGCTGGAAAGATGTCGCCCCAAGAAGGCACGGCAGAGATCTGGGCAGCGGACGACATTGGAGTGCACCAGATTGTCTGGCAGGTGTGTGTGTGTGTGTGTGTGTGTGTGCATGTGTGTGTGTGTGCGTGCGTGTGCGTGCGTGTGTGTGTTGTGTGTGTGCATGTGTGTGCGTGTGTGTGCATGCGTGTGCGTGCGTGTGTGTGTGTGTGTGTTGTGTGTGTGCATGTGTGTGTGTGTGTGCGTGTGTGTGTGTGTTGTGTGTGTGCATGTGTGTGTTGTGTGTGTGTGCTTGTGCATGTGTGTGTGAGAGAGAGAGTTATGTGTAACACTTGTGCCATCTTCATACCCTCACTGTATGCAACAGGTGGATGAAATTTATGTGTAGTTGTATGTAGTGTGTGTGTGTTTGTATGTATGCATGTGTGTGTATGTGTGGTTTTGATGCATGTGTGTATGCAGTTACTGCAACTTGAAAACACACGTGACCAGTAACATTCTGTGGACATGTGCTGTGCAATATATTATTGATGTGGAGAAGAGCATGTCGAATCTATCCACTTAAGTGGGGCATTCCAGTTGCAAATATGTGCAATCAAGAGTAGCCATGGGGAGTTGGATAGCGAAAAAGCTAATTATTTCCCAAGCTTTTTATATGAGCCACATGCATGTGCATGTGTGTGTGTGGTGCATGTTGAGTCACATCTGCATGTATTACGAAATTGAGCATCTGTGTGCACACAAGTGATGTGCGTGTGTTTGTTTGCGTGTATGTATGTGTATAGGTGGTTTTGATGCATGTGTGTATGCAGTTACCGTCCAGATGCAACTTGAAAACACACGTGACCGGTAACATTCTGTGTGCGTGTGTATTGTTTCCAATTGTGCAGCCAGATGACCAGACGTTGGCCGTAAGCAAGGGTTCCATGCTGGTTTTCCTCTCAGTACCCCCGGTCATGCCCTCCCTCCTCCCCACCTATACCTTCTGCCCTGGTGTGCACAACTTGCCCATTTCAGGTAAAGAACAGGTTTGGTGTTGTCCCTGTTATAATCCCTCCCCCCCCCCCCCCCCCCCCCACCACCCCACTTCTGCCCCTCTTCCCCCTCCCCTCCATTTGCTACATTGTATTTTTACTTGCTCATTGCCTTTAATAAAACTTTAATAACCAGACTTTGAAGGACACTGTCATGAGTAGCTTACAGATGCTATATATTTTCCCCCCAGTTATGAATGGTTATGAATGAACTTTGTTAAACCCCCCCCCTGCCTAAATGGGATTGTTGGTTATATGACTTTTATAAACCTTAATAACCTCTCGAAGTGCATTTTAAAAATGCACTTGTTGCTTACAAGAATCATTTAAAAGAAGCCTGTTGTATTCTTCAAAGGACTCTGTGCCCTGGCCCTGGGCGGCTTCCTTTCGTGTTCGCTGGACGGATCGGTGAGGAAGAGTTGGGTCACTCCTGACGGCCGCTGCTCCTCCTCTGTGGTACCCCTGGAGCCCCTGCAGCATGGGCACCCGTACGGTACCTGCGGCATCGCCACTTCAGCTGGGAGCGTGTTCGCTGCCGTGGTGTTGAGGTGAGCCCGGCCTGCGACGTGATTGGTCGCAAGCTGCTGGTTGCATTGTAGGCCGAGCCTCGAGTTATCCAGGAAGGACATGAAGCATTCGTATGTGCAGTTCGTCAAAATTGCGGATGATGGCCACGTGATGAGGTGCCTTTCAGAGAAGGGTGTGTGTATGTGTGTGCAGTGTGTGGGATGTGTATGTGGGTGTGGTGTGTATGTGGGTGTGGTATGTATGTGTGTGTATGTTTGGTGTGTATGTGTGTGGTATGTATGTGTGTGTGGTGTAGTATGTGTGTAGTGTGTGCGTGTGTGTGTAGTGTGTGTGCGTGTGTGTGTATGTATGTGTGTGTAGTGTGTGTGTGTATGTGTGTGTGTGTGGGTGCAAAGAGGCTTTCCTTCAATGCATTTCCTTTTTGGCTGGGTTGGTGAGCTGTTGCTCCTGCAGGGTACCAGTGGGACACTGGGGAGTACATCAGACAGTTCCACACAGAACACGGCACTCTTCCTTCCTTTGCTTCTGCACAGAGTAGTTCGAGGTGAGGACCGCACCTGTGTGCATGCCTGCACTGCACGAATTTTGCCCGTGCGTAACATGTATGCACGCGATTGTGGTGGGTGTGGTTATGCATTTGCAGATTTTGTAAAATGTGATTTTGTGTGGACCTGTGTACGTGTTGATCTATGTGATTAAAAATGCATGGTGTGCGTGTACATGTACCTTCCAGTAATCGCTTTGGGTGATACATGTAGATCTATGGGATTGAAAATGCGTGGTTTGTGCCTTTTCAGTAATGACCTGTGGCAATACATGTAGATCTAGGTGATTGAAAATACATGGTGTGTGTGCCTTTCCAGTAATGGCCTCAGGCAATACATGTAGATCTATGGGATTGAAAATGCATGGTGTGTGTGTGTGTACACGTGTGTTCCTTTCCAGTAATGGCCTCAGGCAATACATGTAGATCTATGGGATTGAAAATGCGTGGTTTGTGCCTTTTCAGTAATGACCTGAGGCGATACTATGTAGATCTAGGTGATTGAAAATACATGGTGTGTGTGTGTGTGTGTGTGTGCCTTTCCAGTAATGGCCTCAGGCAATACATGTAGATCAATGGGATTGAAAATACATGGTGTGTGTGTGTGTGCGTGTACACGTGTGTTCCTTTCCAGTAATGACCTGAAGCTGAGGAGACACCTTGAGCTAATTACTGGATCGGATGCCACAGCTGCCTCAAGACCCTCGCAGTACCAGCATGTCCTGTCCTCCCTGAAGCTTTGGGTGGACTGGAGGGGGAAAGGGGGAAGGATCGAGGGCGACAGGGGAACAGGTTTGTGCGCCCGTGTTCTCAGTTCTTGAATTGGGGAGGAGGAGGGGAGGGACATGTAACCACTGATGCTTATGTACTCCTAGTGTCTCTGTACAACATGGTGCACTTGGTCCAGTCAAGGAAGGATGCCTCTGAAGAAGAGATGTGCTTAGCTCACAAGGTGTGTTAGGGTGATGGTTGCCACTGTGTTGTGTCTGTGAAGATTGTCACCAGTGTGGTGATGGTCATCAAAAGTGTGGTGATGGTCATCAAAAGTGTGTAAAGTTTGTTACCTTTGGAATATGTGTGATGGTTGTCACCTGTGTGTGAAAATTGTCACCAGTGTGTGGTGATGGTCATCACCAGTGTGTGATGTTCAGATGATCAGCTGTTTTAATGGTGTCTGTGAAACGCTCTCAGGTGTCTGAAATGTTACCCGCGTTGAGACTTGGGGAGTTCTGTCCCGTATGTGGCTGCACTGTAGATGACACTGCAGCAGACGGCCACTGCGAAAGGCGCCATCCTTTTCGTAGGTGATCACACGCGTTTGGTTGAACGTGTACGTAATGTTTCTTTCTCCTCTGTGTGTGTGTGTGTTTGTGTGTGTGTGTTTGTGTGTGTGTGTGTGTGTGTGTGTGTGTGCCTTCGTACTCTGCTCACCTACGTGCTCAAGAACGCTGCACCATAACCTTGTGCCTTACTGGGGAGGCTGACACACGCTGGTGCATTCACTGTGGCGCTCCCTCGCTGAGGACAGACACTGTTCAGCAAGGTTTGTACTCCATTTATTTGCACACACATACACACCAACAGACACACACAATACCAACACAGACACATAATACACACACCATACCAACACACAAATATACATACACACACCATATACATAAACACACCAACATACCAACACACACATATACATACCATACCAACAGACATACCAACACACACATATACATACCATACCAACAGACACATCAATACCAACACACACACACCGTACCAACAAACACACATACATGTACATATACATACACACACCAACACACACATATACCATACCAACACACATATACATGCACACACCTTACCAACACAGACACACACACCATACCAACACAGGTTTACACAAACACACACACACACCATACCAACACAGACACACACACACACACACACCTTCATACACACATACATCAATTTGTCCACTTCTTTCTTAGACTTGTGGATGAGTTATCTCCTGTCACGGAATACGCAGTGCATCTTCTGTGGTGGCCCATTTGAGCAGCTGGTCAGATGACCTAGACTACTATAGTAGTAATCACTTACTCTTGACCTTCTGCTTGTCATGTACCACACGTGACTTTTACCTGACATCATGCACTGCTCATGTGACCTTTACCTGACATTATGTACTGCTCATGTGACCTTTAGTGGCCATCATTTGCCACATGAAGTCTGAAGCAGTTGTTTTAAGCGTGTCACCATCACATGCGTGATCTCCACATGTGACCATCACACACTACACATGACCATCATGCACTACACGTGACCATCATGCACTACACGTGACCATCACACACTACATGTGACCATCATGCACTACACATGACCATCACACACACAATGTGACCATCATGTGACCATCACGCACTACATTTGATCTGCACAAATGATCGTGAGTGGTCATGCCTTATACATGCGCACAAATCGAGCTTTGACAGCTTGAAGTCTTTCCTCCATTGCTTCAAACACACTGCTGCCAGCCTCCTCTACCCCCTCAGCCCCCTCTGCCTCCTCTGCCTCAATGAGTAGCGCCTGGAGCTCGCTGGTGAATGGCTCTGTGCTTTTGGCAGTTTCCCCTGTAGCTGTTGTTGTGTGCATGCTTTGCAACCAGCACAACATAGCGCTACACAAAGGGTGAAAGTGAAAGAGATGGTGGAGGTTATGTTATTGGGGAAGGAGTATTGGGTTGATCTGTGGAGTAGAATTGATACCAAGTGGTGTCAAATGTATGTGTATAATTGAACACCAAGGGGAAACACCTTTAATCATGCATTGGCCCATTCATTATGGGTCTCCAAGGTAACCGGTGCTTACGTGTAAACACGTGACTTAAAAGTTTGAGCAGGTTTATAATTACGGGCTGTACAGTTAATTGAATAACTTAACCCAACGAATACTAGCTTACTTCAACTGGCCCAGAATACGACCGCGTTTCATTCCATGATCGACTCCGTTGCGATATCCATCATTGAACCCTTCCTGAGCTCGACTTTGTTTGCCAACATCGGCCCCTTCGCGAAAACCCTCCTACCAGTTAAAAAGCTCAGAGAGAGATTGTAAATACAATGTATTACCTTATAATAGATCGCCTCCATCTGGCGAAAGTCACGCTTAGCTGTCTGTAGGTCACTATCAATTTCATCTGTTGCATCTAATTCCTCCATTTTCCATTTCGGTGCTTAATTCTAATTATTCGCAAGTCTGGATTATCCTGCGCTCGAAAGAAATTTGAGTAGAAGGCCCGCAATCTTCATCCCTTTGCATCCGATACATTGTGCACTCGGCCAGTCAGATTATGAGACTCCCCAGAAGCTAGACAGCCCATTTTCACAACGTGACACAATCATTCACGCTACTACAATGGCATCGCATGGAGAAGAAAAACATAGCGACACGGGGGCAATGGCCAGTATTCGCAATTACAGCACACCAAGCCCAGACGCCTTGGAACCAATCAGTGCCGGCTCGCTTGCGAGTGGGACGCCAGACTCCAAGGGCCTCAGCCCTGTCACGTTGGACCCCAGTCCGTCCTCAGTCGCCGTCGATTCACTTTCAATTGAATCACGTACTCACAGAAAGGACAGCAAAGACAGGAAAAGAGACAGCGAAGGAAGAAAAAAAGATGGCGAAAGAAAGAAAAGGGACGTGGAAGGGAGGAAAAAGAGCAGCGACGGCAAGAAAAAAAGTGTTGGAGATAAGAAAAAGAAGGACAGCGAAGAAAAGAACGACAGCGGAGAAGCAAAGGATTGCGGAGACGGGAGCGGTGGCGGAGGCAAGAAGAAACACCAACGAAGCGGAAAGGAAAAGGAAAAGTCCAAGAAAAAGAAACGGTCCCAAAGTCCGGTTCACAAGTCCAAGAAAAAGAAGCGAGAGCACCGCTCCGCCTCTCCCGAGGACGACCCCCAGCAGGAGTCTACTCAAAAACCCAAGAAACACCACCAGAATTCTCGGGAAGAGAGCGAAACCCCAAGGCCAAGGAACCTTCCAAAGAGTTACTCTGTGGTGTCCCCCGAGGTCTACAGGTTCACTCCAAGCAGCGAGGACAGACGGGAGTCCCCTAAACACAAGTCCCGCTACGATGAAATCACCTCCCCTTCTCCGGACAGTAACGACAACCATGGATACAACTATCAGAGAAAGCCTTACGAAGCCCACTACACCTGTCGGTCACGCTCGTCGTCTGTTGTTTCGGAGCAGCGCGACCAACGTTCCCCGGGGGGTCGCCGCTCGCTAAAAGGGCGGGCTGTGCCAAAGGGGGGACGGTCGCCCCCTAGGGGACGCTACAACAACTACAAAGACCAGCGGAGCAGTCGGCAGGGGTCGTGCAGCCCCGCAAGACCTGGCTATGCCTCACCCAGCAGAAGAAGGTCCCGGACACCTCCGAAGCGTCAGTCGAGGTCGCCCGTAAGACGACAATCAAGGTCTCCTTTCAGACGCCAGTCACGATCTCCTTTCAGACGTCAGTCAAGGTCACCAGTAAGACGTCAATCAAGGTCACCCATAAGGCGTCAATCAAGGTCACCAGTAAGGCGTCAATCAAGGTCACCAGTAAGGCATCAATCAAGGTCACCAGTAAGACGTCAATCAAGGTCACCAGTAAGACGTCAATCAAGGTCACCCATAAGACGTCAATCAAGGTCACCCATAAGACGTCAATCAAGGTCACCAGTAAGACGTCAATCAAGGTCACCAGTAAGGCGTCAATCAAGGTCACCAGTAAGACGTCAGTCAAGGTCACCAGTAAGACGTCAGTCACAAACGCCACTGCGCCACACAAATCACCACTGGCCATCTCCAGCACACTACGGCGAGGGCAGTAGACGTGATGCCTCGACACCCCCACCGAAGCGTCTCAGGGGGGAATCCCCCTTGTATGACAGGAAGACCGATGGCCGTCGCAACAAAAGTCCTGCAGGAGAGTTTAAGAAACCAGGCTCTTCCCCAGTCCGCGAGAAGGGCAGGAAGAAAGGGGAGGAGGCTGACCAACAGAAGGGGGCGGAGTCGACAAAGGTGGCAGCGGACAAAGCTGTGCAAAGTAAGAGCACCCAGCCACCTGCAGGTCCACATGACACAAGGCAGGAACCGTCCCGCCCTCCCACTCCTCTTCCTCCTCCCCCACCCCTGCCTTCGCAACCCCCGGCAGAACGGTCCCACGGTGCTAAAGAAATGGTGCCCGTTCCGTCCACTCCTCCTCCTTTGCCGGCCGAAGCTCCTCCTCCTCTTCCCCCTCCGGAAGAGGAGAGACCTCCGCCTCCTCCCCTGCACCTTGGCGCATCCCAGCAACCTTTTCCCAACGTGGCTGCTTCAGCTACGGTCGCCGTGGCGCTGGAAACTCCAACCAAGTCCCAGAGCCCAAGCTTCTTCCACATAGATGACAAGAGGCTCACCGCGATGTCTCTGTGTCCCACCAATTTCTTACCAATGTACATCAAGTCGTCCTCCGTTCCTATGACGACGGCAGCCTACCCAACCCCTGAGCTCCCCGAAGGTCCCCTCCATCCGCGACACTGGGGAGAGAGGTGCGTGGACGCGTTTGAGATTATAGCGCAGATAGGGGAGGGGACGTACGGTCAGGTGTACAAGGCGAGGGACACGGTCACCAAGGAGATGGTGGCCCTGAAGAAGGTGCGCACGGACAACGAGAAGGAGGGATTCCCCATCACTGCCGTCAGGGAGATCAAGATACTCAGGCAGCTGTCCCACGAGAACATTGTCAACCTGAAGGAGATTGTGACCGACAAGCAGAATGCAGCGGCATTCAAGAAGGACAAAGGTCAGGCCTCATGATTGCCATTAACTTATTTAGTGTTGTTCTTGTTCTGCTCTTACTGGTTTTCGTACCCCCCCCCCCCCCCTTTTGTGTCCCCTGACATCTTCCCCTGTCCAGTACCATCTTCCACATCCACCTGACCCAAATATCGTGCATTGCTTTCCAGCCATTTCCTCTGGTTTCACGATGCATGCATTTTCATTTTCATCCTACCTTTAAAGCGAATCCGTATCACACAGCACCACAGTGTAATCTGTACCCCACTTGTGATGGTAACCATGGCGCTGGTAACCACACCCCCTGTTTCTTTTCTTCCTGTCCCAGCAGGCTCTTTCTATTTGGTGTTTGAGTACTGCGATCATGACCTGATGGGCCTCCTGGACTCTGGCTACGTCCAGTTCACAGAGGAGCACATACAGTCCCTCATACTGCAGCTGGTGGAGGCGCTTGACTACTGTCATGGGAAGAACTTCCTCCATCGTGACCTGAAGTGTTCCAACATTCTGATCAACAACAAGTGAGGTGTCTTTTCGTTTATGCGCACATTTTTTCCCCCCTTTACATTATTTGATTACAACACGGTCACAATATGCTCACATTTTTGCTCCATATGTCACTTATTTTGAATGTTGCTGCACCCAACTCAACCTCACCCCAACCTTAACCCAACCTCACCCCAACCTTAACCCAACCTCACCCCAACCTTAACCCAACCTCACCCCAACCTTAACCCAACCTCACCCCAACCTTAACCTAACCTTAACTCAACCTCACCCCAACCTTAACTCAACCTCACCCCAACCTTAACCCAACCTTAACCCAACCTCATCCCAACCTTAACCCAACCTTAACTCAACCTTAACCCAACCTTAACCCCAACTTTAACCCAACCTTAACACAACCTTAACCCAACCTTAACTCAACCTCACCCCAACCTTAACACAACCTTAACCCAGCCTTAACCTAACCTTACCCCCACCTTAACCCTACCTCACCCTTCTCTTTTGTCGCCCTAGAGGTCAACTGAAGCTGGGTGATTTTGGACTGGCGAGGTATTTTCATGCGGACGACAGAAGGTAAGTACATGTTTGGATGACTCATGTAATGAACTGTTCATGAACTCTTTGTATTTTACAGTCGTCTGTACACCAATCGTGTGATCACTCTGTGGTACCGGCCACCGGAGCTACTATTGGGAGAGGAGCATTATGGTCCTGCCGTTGACATGTGGTCGTGTGGGTATGTAGTTGTGGGGGGATGTTATGTAACTGTGTGTGTGTGTGTGTAAGTGTTTTGCATGTGTGTACATGTACCACGAAGATATGCAGTCTTTGCAACTTTTTGTGATTTTCTGTTGCAATTACATGTGTGACTGTACATACATTCTCCTGCACTGCTGGTGTGTTGCCATTTGTGTACCATGCACACAGGTGGGGGTGTTTTGTTTTGGTGTGGGGGTAGGTGTGTGTGTGTGCACATGGTGTGGGTAGGTGGATGGATGTGCATAAAGTGTGTATGTGTGTGCACATGGTGGGGGTAGGTGGGTGGATGTGTGGTGGGTGGGTGTGCACATGGTGTGTGTGTGCACATGGTGTGTGTGCACATGGTGGGGGGGTAGGTGGGTGGGCACACTGAACTCATGCGACACTCTTCACTCCCAGTTGCATTTTGGGCGAGCTTTTCACGAGGAAGCCTCTGTTTCAAGGACAGCAGGAATTCAGTTTGCTTGAGGCCATTAGGTACGATGTAACACAAAGGTTTATTAAGCTTTTATTAACATTCCTTTTTGACTACTTAGTCGTGTTTGTGGAACACCGACCCCTGCTGATTGGCCAGAGGTGATCAAGTTGCCTTTATTCCACACCTTCAAGTTCAAGAAGACATACCGTCGCAGGCTGAGAGAAGAGTATATGAGGTTTGTGTGTGGTGAGGGGTTGGGGGTATCAGTGGCAGATCTAGCACATTTTATGGGCCTGCTCTGGACCTGCCACTGGATATTGTGTGGGATGAGAGAGGTTTGTATGAGGTGGGGGGTTGGGTGGATATTGTGTGGGACGAGAGGTTTATGTGTGGTGGGGGGTGGGATGAAAGGCTGGGGTGATTATGCGGGTGATGTGAGAGAGGTTTGTGGGGTGTATTGTGTGCAGTGGAATAGAATGGTGTGGGTGGAACCTTTTTATGTTGGTGTTAATTATTATTTTTTGCCCCCCCCACCCCCACCCCGCCCCCCTAGTATCATTCCTGAGGTACCCCTGGATCTGCTGGATAAGCTACTAACGCTGGACCCATCCAAGAGGTACACAGCGCAGCAGTCCCTTCAGCACCCCTTCCTCCGCAATGTGGACAAGTGCAAAGTTTCTCCACCAGAGTGAGTTATTGCATTATTTTGTGTTGTATCTTGGTTGTGTGTCTTTGGAGATTTGGGGGGGGACGGACGTTCTGGCCACTTTGGTGTTTGTGTGTCTTCTTAATGCCCTCTCCCTTTTATCATTGTGAAAAGCTTTTCTTCGTTCCGGTCTTTGCATTGCGTTGCATACATATACACCTGTACACACATACTATTATTGGATACACACTTGTACATTGCTCACACATGCGTGCACACACACACACACACACACACATGCAACTTGATCACCTGATGCATACTGCACTCATCAACAAATATGCACACACAATTGTGCTCAGGTTGCCTAGGCACCAAGACTGTCACGAGATGTGGAGCAAGAAGCGCAGGCGAGAGAAAGAGAGTAAAGGTGATTCGGCAGGATCGGGCAAGGAGGACCAATCGGTGGTATCCTCTCCTCCCCCGTCAAGACCAGAGCCACAAAAGGCTCCGCTTGTCCAGCCGAATCCTCCTACAAACCAGCCTGCTGTGCCAGTTATTATGCCTGCTGCACTGGTCGATGCAGCTCTAAAACCACTCCTCTCCGTGCCACTCCCCAGTGCACCACTCACCTCGAGCATACTGGACTCGCTGCAATCGTCGCTTGCTTTGGACCCTGCGGGCGTGAACGTGACTGCAGGGATGTCGCTTCTGGGCCACAACACAGCACTGCCTGGCGAAACAGTGCAGACCGTTGTGACACACTGCGACCGTTCTTTGAAAATGCAGTCCCCGTCGTTGAGCTTGGCCAACAGGACACAAGTATTTGACTATGGTAACCAGAGTAACAAGGCATTGGAATGTGCTGCTGTTAAGCAGCTGGAGAACGATTATCGACAGGACAGGTGGTGACCTTTAGAACAGGGTAAGGAGGGTGCATGTCCGCCAGAGAGACGGACTTTATACAATGGTGTATAAAACGAAAACAGAAAGAAAAAAAAAAATTAATGATGTCATTCTGTATTCCACATTTTTTGCGGAGAGCGCGTATATGATAAGCGCGAGTTGGTGGCCCTGTATGTTACGGTTTCCTTACAATTTGTTATTTGGTTACGAGCCTGCCTTTTAAAATTTGTTTTTCTCCCCTCCTCTTTCACAACGCGCATCCTTTAGGTGCAGATATGCACGCATACTCAAAGTGGAGGTTGTCGGATATGGCGGCAGTATCTGGTACATTTACTTGCAGCGTTTTAACAGGGCGTTGACCGTTAGAACTGATGAGCCTTGCACTTTATGCGCTGTACTATTTTACGGGAATAACTGTTGCCGCGCCCCCCCTTGTGATCACGGGACATAGGTTAATTTTGAAATATAGTTGCAAAGTAGGCGTGTGCACATTAAAAGCATCGGGTGGCGATGAGTGATGAGTAGGTCCAGAGAAAGGTACGAACGCAACACCAACAATATAGTAGCTTGCACAGCGACTGTACAATTGTATGCGGCTTGTATCTAACGTGTGCTAGTCGTCGTGTGGTGGGGGGGGGCGTGGTGCTCGAGCCCGCCATATCGTATGATGCGTGTAACAGCTAGCTGCTGCTACTACTCGCAGATACATTTTCCCACTATTTTTTGTTTTGCAGTGCCATCTACGAGGGGGAGCTTTTTTTTGGCGAACCCAAACTAAAGACATGGGATCCTGTCTGCTCTGGTAACGTGTCAGTGTCCTTGTTGGCAGGCACCTTGTACGCTTTCCAAGGGGACGAGAAAGTACGTGTGTGGTGGGAAGCTGATTGGAGTCGTTCCACGGAAGGGTGTTGATTAATTTGTGTTGTATCCGTCCCGCAGGTATGGGAGTACAAAGTCGAGCCGTCGCTAAAATGCCGCGTCAAGGACACTTTCGTGCAATGGCAGATCAAAGGGCCCGAGGGTCCGTTGTCGTACGGCATGAGGCTGAAGACGGCTGAAATAGCTCAGAAGGTAACGGGGTCCGCCCCTATTGATGCGGTGGCGATGACTAGCGTGTATGCATCTTGACCCCCTGTTCACTCTTGCCCTGTTTGCTTTCTGGGGGGGGCGGCTGCTGTAGTTCTTGGACGCTTTGACTGCGGCTCTAACTAACGTTCTGAGCAAGCCTGTTCCCGAGGTAAAAATGCTTCCCTTATCTTGAATTTGGCGGTTTACGTGTGTCTTCTCTGCGCGCGCAGCAACAGACGGTGCTCAAGGTGATTCTACCGGGCAAAGAGACCACCACCATCTCTGCCCCGAAGAGGTACGGTCCTACCCTTCTTTAACGTGCACTCTTGGCATCACCGCGTTCACTGCTCTCGTACGGTGTTACACATTGCAGCATGACGATGGCCGATCTCTTCAAGCTTATAACCCAGCGGAGGCACCTCGACCCCCTCCAGTACACCCTGGCCCTACCTCCAGACTCGGCTCACGCTTTGGGCGCGCTCTGCCAGCCGCAGTCCGTTGTGGGGTCTCTCAAATCCGCAGAAGTGCATGTCGTGAGGAAGCCATCGCAGCCAGGAGACGGGGCCAGTGCTAGCCAGTCTGTGGCTGGGGTGTCCCTTAAGGGCTTGGAAGTGCATGCGGCAAAGAAGGCGCCACAGTCAGCACCAGATGGAGGCGCTGCTGGCAGCAGGCCTTCGTACCTGGATGGGGCAGGCAGTGGAGGTGCTGGTGGCAGTGAGCAGGTAAGGGGTATAGAGGAGTCTGCCATTTTTAGTGATTGTAATAAGGTTATAATAATGAGGTCTCCCTTTCTTCCCCTGCATTTTATTTTTCTTGCTCTCTCTCTCTCTCTCCCTCCCTCTCACCTCTTCCCCCTCTCCCACCTTTTCTCCCCCTCTCCTCTCCCCCTCTCCTCTCCCCCTCTCCTCTCCCCCTCTCCTCTCCCCCTCTCCTCTCCCCCTCTCCTCTCCTTCTCTCCCCCTCTCCTCTCCTTCTCTCCCCCTCTCCTCTCCTTCTCTCCCCCTCTCCTCTCCTTCTCTCCCCCTCTCCTCTCCTTCTCTCCCCCTCTCCTCTCCCTCCTCTCCTCTCCCTCTCTCTCCTTCTCTCCTCTCTCCTCTCCCCCTGTCTATTTCTTCCCCTCCTCTCTCCTCTCCCCCTCTCCCTCCCCCCCCCCATATTTTCATGCAGACCATTATGCTTCAAGTGGAGCTGCCAAAGGGAGACAAGATGTCTGTCAGAGTTAATGCAAATGAGCTCCTTCCAGAGGTCCTAAAGTGTCTGTGCGAGATGAGAGACATGGACCCTGAGGAGTACATGTTTGACCTCCCCCCTGTAACGAGCATTGCCAGCAAAACACTTCTTCAGCTTGATACCAACAGGGTCAAGATAGTGCCACGTGCAGCAGGTAGGGTGGTGTGTGTGTGTGTGTGTGTGTGTGTGTGTGTCAGTGTGTGTGTGGTGTCATGTGAGTCAGTGTGAGTGTAAGTAAGAGGGTATATGTGTGTGTGTGTGTGTGGTGTCAATGTGAGTGTGTGAGCGAGAGAGCTTATATGTGCGTGTGTGTAGGTATATGAGTGCACGGGTGCACGGTGAGTGATGTACTGTAGGTAAAAAAGCAGTGTATGTAGCCCACATTCTCCTTTGCAGATAGATGTACACGCACATCTCTTCATGGAAAATGATGGGCACCGTGTTTTTGAACAAATAACAGTATCTGAATAGCTCATTAAAAGTGCGTCACTAATCGTATCTAGTCATTCAGCCCTGCCATTAAGAACATCTCAGTCGTATTGGAATTCTAGACAAGATCCTATTGCCTTATTATTTCTTTATTTATTAATTTTTTGGCGGGGGGGAGGAGGGCTGTTAGTTATTACTTTTCTCTGCCACCTCAGACAAGGATAACAGAAAAGGATCTTCAGACAGACCATCTGGCAGTCCCGTCCTTGGTAGAAAGAGCGGGCCACCTCCTCCCCCACCCGGGGGTAATACCAAGAAAGTCCAGCCCCCTCCACCGCCTCCTGAACAGCAGGAGCCGGTGGGCCGCAGGGGGAGAAGTGGGTCCCTGGACAGCCCCCTCCTCACCCGGAAGGCCGTGGCTGCACCCCTGGCCCCCACGGGTAACAGGAAGGTCCAACCTCAGCTGGTCAAGGAGCTAACGCTGAAGTTACAGAGAGGGAACACGCTGGTGATGGACACTGATGAGGTGGACGATGGTGACCATCCCCCGGAGGTGCCATTCATTGACGACTTGGAGATAGCTGATGACCAGTTTGGAGGAGGGGCAGCCCCGAAGCCCCAGGGTCAAGGTCTGGCTTTGCCCCCCGCTGGGAAGGGGATAAGTGCTTCTGTCTCGGTGGATGGCTTGAGTGATGAGGCCTCTAAGAGGAAAAAACGTATGTCGTAATGGGTCAAAGATGGAGAAGCGAGTTGTTATTTTTTGAGGTGGCTAGTTCTATGGGGTGGTTTGTCTGTCTATTAAGTGTGCATACTCAAAGTCAGGTGGGTCTGCAGTGTAATATGGAGAGGGGGAGGGGTTGCGATGTATAGGGAGAGGTGGGGTTGTAATGGGAGGGAGAGGAAGAGGTGGGGTTGTAATGGGAGGGAGATGAGGAGGTGGGGTTGTAATAGGAGGGAGGTGAAGAGGTGGGGTTGTAATGGGAGGGAGATGAGTAGGTGGGGTTGTAATGGGAGGGAGAGGAAGAGGTGGGGTTGTAATGGGAGGGAGGTGGGCTTACAATAAAATCACGGTGCCTTCCTCCTATTAGGATTGTAATGGAAGGGAGGTGGGCTTACAATAAAATCACGGTGCCTTCCTCCTATTACAGAAGGGTTAGGTGCTGACGTTGATGGTCTGGAGGCTCCCAGCAGCAGAACTCTCATGCTGAAAGGGCAGCTAGACGAAGAGAACATAGCAGATGGCCTGCGCAGGCAGGCTGAGGGACAGGGGAGGTACCGCTCCATAAAGAAGAAGCCGGTCAAGATACCGGAGGGCTCCAATCAAGCAAAGCCTTCAGATGCAGGGCAGGTGGGGGAAGGGGTGAAGCTGGAAGCTGGACAAGTAGTAGGGAGCACTACGAGGCAGCCAGCCAACCCAGGGCTGGCTGGTGACTCTTGGAAACAGGAAGTCGGCACAGGGCAGGTGGGAGGTGATCCTTCAAAACTGCAAGCCAATTTGGGACAGGTGCAAGACTCTGTCAAACAGCCAGTCAAGGTAGCAGTGGTAGAAAGCGCTAGTGTGCAGTCCCAAGTGAGGCAGCCTGGGAGGCAGGAATCTTTTAAACAGGGGGCAAAGGCACCAGTGGATGCCAAACGGCCACGCGCGCAGGAGTCTTCTGAACAACCAATTAACAGAATGCAAGGCGAGCAATCGGACGTCTCCCAGGATAATGAAGGTGACAAGTATTCGTCGTTGAAACGGAAGCCTCGCACAAACGCTCCTCCCCCTCCCGTGTCTTCTGAAAAACTGTCGTCTGTACCTCCTTTGCAGTCTCAACCTCAGCAGAAAGCAGGTATTGCATCTGAGCAACCCAAGCAGGGTACAGTGGTAACCCAACCGCAGGTAGATCAGCAGAAATCAGCGGTTCCAACTGCTCCTGCTTCTGAAAAGACTTCCCGCAAGGCACCAGCTCAGCAACAGGTAGATCAGCAGAGATCTGAGGCTGCCCCTATCGCACCTGCTTCTGAGAAGACTGTACGCAGGGTCCCTGCCAGACCCGCCCCAGCCAGGCCCGCCCCCGCACGACCAGCTCCGGCGCCACCCAAACAACAGCAGAATGTCTCCAAGCAACCTGCTGCGACCGTGCCCCTCACTAATCCCACTCCAGAGGGGACGTCTCGTGACAGCAAGGCTCCCGTTCAAAAGGCTGCTTTGTCCACCGCTGGTTCATCGGAGGCACCTGCTGGCACCTCCCCACGTTCCCTGAGGCGCGGGGGTACGGTGGTTAGCGCCTTTGCTAGGGAGGATGGTGGGAAGGTCCTCGTCGTACGGCAGTCTCCTGTTCTTGGTCGGCGAGGCTCCTTGCCCGACGAGGTGGTGTTCAACTTCCCTCCTCCCCCATCCTCTTTTAGGGACGAGGACCCGCCCATGGCTCCAGGTGTCAGGGGTAAGGACGATTTGCTCGTGTCACCTTCCAAGTCAGACACGTCGGGCGATGAAAGAGTACTGTCCCCCACCAGGACCGACACTTCGGTTGAAATCACCAATTTGGATGATGTGATGAGCGCAGATGAAGGGGACGGGGGGACAGCGGCTCTGGTCACGTCAGCTGCAGGGAAGAGAGCTCAGAGTGGGGCACAGCTGAGTGGAGGTGAGGCGGTGAAGGATGAGAAAAAGAAGGCCTCCGTACCAGAAGTGGCAGACCACTACCCTGATGTTGTACTCCCCTGTGCATTGGACGATGGGGGCGGGGCTAGTGCGGACGAACTGGCCCCACCACCACCTCCGAGTGATTTCGAATTCATGCCTCCTGAGCCCGCGTTTGGTTTGGGCTCAGGTAACGAAGGTGATGGGGAAGAGGAAGGGGGGATTGTCCTCCTTTCTGTTAAACCTAATCACTTGTTGGACATTGATAGTATCATCCCACCTCCTGATACTCACTTGGCTAGTTTTTCTCTTCATAAGGCCGATGACGTGGCCGATCTTTCCCTTCCTCCTCCTCCTGGTCATGGCTTTGAGACTCCTTCTCCTCCTCTAACTCCGCCCATCATGTCAGCCCCTCCTCCACCCTTATTTGGAACTTTGCCCGCTGACAGTGTGCCTCCTCCCCATCCACCCTTCTCAGTCGCCAGTCTTGTCGCAGCTAAAGCTTCAAGCTCATCCATGACCACCACCAGTCCCCTCTCCCTTACATCAATTCCCCCTCCCTCTCAGCCGGTCAAGGGTCCATCTTTTCCAGTTAAAGCTCCGACCTCATCCACCACCTCATCTGCCAGTTCATCTCACCCTCCACTCACCACTGTTCCTCCTCCTCAGCCAACCTCTGTGGTGAAAAGCCCATCCTCACTCTCAAACGTCTCTACCACGTCCAGTGGATACTCCTCCATTCCTGCACACCCTCCACCACCACCCTCCCTAGTGATGGGTTCATCCTCTCTTTCAGTTACAGCTCCAGTCTCATCCGTCACCAACAGCACCTACACCCCCTCTAATTCTCTTCCTCTATCTTCCACTAGATTCCTTACCTCTACAGATCATGCTCCAACTCCACCTGTTGTTCCTCCGTCCTTTGTTCGATACCCGACCCCACCCCCACTTCCCACTGACTTCCCCACCCCACCTCCGCCTGTAATACCTCCTCCCCCGGCTGGGTACCCTACACCACCACCTCTGCGTGCTTTTGATATTTCTACACTCAACGCTGGTCACTTTGACTACATTCCGCCACCCGTCGACTCCCCATTGGACAGCCCTGCCTTGGTGCCACCACCTGTCGACTCCCCTTTGGACAGCCCAAGCCTGTACCAAACCAGCTCTTTAACCCTCTTGGAACCGCCCTCCATCCCAGAGCCCGGGCACTCAGAGCTGCCGCTACCCGATCACTTCTCATCAGTCCCTCTCCTTCCCCCGCCAACCCCACCATCCAGCTCACCTCCGCAATCCCCCTCACTAAACGGTTCCTCCCCTGTGCCGCACCCACCACCCCTGCCTCCTGTGTCTCTTGGCTCCAAACCTTTTGCCCCTCTGGTTAAACCTAAACCGCCTGCTGCCGCAAGGCTAAGGCAGATGGGAGCCACTTTCAGCGAAACTGACGATTTCACTCACAGCGGACACCTTACCAAACACCCGCTTTCAGTCAAGGCTAAAGCACCGCCCGTCACACGATGGAGGTCGCTGGACAAGGATGGAGAAGCTGAACTTCTCTCAAAGCTGCAAGAACGCAAGGCAAAGCTGAAGGATGTCGCCGTGCCAGATGCCTCTGGTGCCCAGTCCGTTGCCGCCGCCCCCCCGGGGGGAGACAGCATGCAGGTGCAGCTCCAGATGCTCCAGCAGCAGGTGCTGCAGCAGCAGATGATGCAGCTGCAGCACCAGTTCCAGCAGCTGCAGATGGCCAACATGGGTTACGGGGCGCCCCACATGGCCGGAATGAACCTCGGCATGTACCAGCAGGCCGTGGGCGGGGGGGCCAACCCCTCGCTGTTCCCCATGGCCATGGGAGGGCAGCCTCCGCAGGGCATGCCCTTCCCAGTCGGATACATTCCTCAGAGTAGTGGCTTGGGACCCACGGCTGCCATGCCACTTGGTATGCAACCTTTTGGTATGGTCGGCATTCACTCACAACCCGCTCCCTCCGCACTGTCCGGTGCTGTCCCCGGGTATCCAGTAATGACCCCCGGGGTGACGCCATTGCCGCCCATGTCTTCTGCAGGCATGTCAGGGTCTTTATCTCGCCGGATGTCGAAGGAAGAGCTTGCCCGTTCGGCGAAGCTGGGCGTGTTGGAAGATAAGTTTGATCACCTCATGAATGAGGTGCGCGAAACGGATCCGTCACAGGTGCTGAAGAAGGTATGGGAGTCCGTGAGAAATTATTGACATTTAATTATTAATTTGTTGATTTTGAAAAGGTGCCCGAGGAGAAAAAGGACAAGGAGAGCAGCTCTCCTTATACGGGCATGGCAGCTGCATTACATGATGCGCTCAAACTACGCAGGGTGCATTTGACTGAGAAAGGTAATGATTTACTTATTATTAAGAAATGGTTTAACTGTGTGTCTATATCTATCTGTTCTGTTGGTGTACAGCTGGTACTGTTGAACATGATGTGCAGGAATGGGAATCATCACCGTAGTAACGGATGTAATAAACATAGAACTTGCAGGCAGATATAATATTTTATTTTATTTTTCCCATTTTTTTGTTGTTGTTCTGTGTGTCACGTGGTGTTAGTAGCAACAGCACATGGTGTTGGGTTCACGTCGGTTTGTTGAGAGGCAGGATCCCTCAGTGTCATGGATATGGCTGGGATGCGGCGTACAACCTTCAGACTTCGTTCAACAAGGATGACACATGAGTGTAGGCACAATATATACTCACGCGTCTAGTCCTTGCATGTCTGGTTCCCAGAGGTCTTCTACTCTGGAGGTACCGCGGTACGTTACGCGTGGGTTTTACGGATAAGGGTGCGGTACTTACCTGGCATACTTCAAAATAGTTTCCTGCTGTAATTGCTACACAGGTAAGGTCAGAATAAGTTAATAATCACGCAAGTCACTTATTTCTTACAGCGTGATTGCGCTTGGCCAGTTCCACTGTAGTGACGGCCTTTGTCACGTGACCTCCACTTGCCGAGACGATGACTCCATCCTTCGGAAAGTTCTATTTTTAATGATTTAGTTATTCAGAAAAAAAACATCGGAAAAGCGTGGCTTTACCTTCATTACTTTTACGACTTTGTTAGCTAGGTCCCGAGGCTTGCCAGTGGAAGAGATGCGGATTTCGTTTGGGAGGCATTCGTCCTCAATGAACCGGCTGCACTTCTTGACATAATGGTCTGCTCGCTCAGGAAATGCTACTCTAAAGTGCGCAAAGTAGGACCTTGGGTGTACACATGAACTCACTCATAATATTGCTCCAATTTTATTTTTATGTAATAGGGAAAGGGTTAATTGCGTCATGGCAACAAAACATTTAGTGGGTGTGTGCAGTTAATACGATTCGTACGAGCGACACACTGATAGAATCTACATGTCGACGGACGGCAGCTCAGAATCGCTCGAGTTGCGTTTTTCCGAAGGTCGGTTACACCGTGCCTAAGACCGATTGACTTTATACGCGTGCTTTGCTTTTAATACCCTGAAACCATACGCTTGCGCAGAGCCTCGTTCCGGCTCAGCGGAGCTTCGTCGGAGCAACAGCAGCGAAAGTCCAGGATACAAGAAGCCAGAAGAGAACCTTTTCACTTACCAAAATCGGGAGAGCCTCGCTCACGATCTAACCTTTCTCGCCGTCATGCCAGAACTGTGCGACGTTACGTTCCTAGTTGGGGAAGAGCGCCAGCCAGTTTGCGGGGTCAAGGCGATAATGGCTGCTAGAAGTTGGTGAGTGCATTTTTTTTTGGTTTGTTTTTTGCACGAACAGCTATCTTACTGTTGGAAATCCCATTAACACCGACATGTACGTATAAAGGCCAAATACAAGATAAGTAAAGTAATTCATTGCACCCCCCTATTCACCGCAATTGTCAATTCGACGCCTCGTGTATGCGAATACTGCCTATTCACGGTGGCAAATGTTTTTGGCAGGGTGTTTAGAAAGCTGCTCTACCGCGACAGCAATGGCAAGAAGCACCCCAAAAAGCTGACGAAGAAGGGTTCGGACGGGAACCTAGACACGTGTGACTTCAGGAACCAGCAGACTGTAATCGTCAATGAGTTTGACCCAGAGGTCTTCAAGCATCTGGTGGAATACATTCACACGGGCACGGTGATGCTCCAGGCCCGTACCGTCGTCGGACTCATGAACGCCTCGGACCACTACGGTCTGGACAACCTCAAGGCGGCATGCATCAGGTTTGTGGAGAGGTGCATCACTGTGGACATGGTGTGCTCCCTGCTCGCCTCGGCTGAGAGGTACGTGCAGTACAAGTCAACCAAGATCATCGTGCAGAGGATGTTTGAGTTTGTGGACCAGAACGCGGAGGCCATCCTCTCCTTAGGCGCGTTCTACTCCCTCCCCCAGCACGTGGCGAGGATCATCCTGGGCAGGGAGGAGCTGCGGGCCACCGAGCTCGCAAAGTTCGAGGCAGCCCTCAAGTGGTGCGACGTCCACTTGGACGAGAACAGCGTGCTCGACTTGAAGCAGGTCTTCGAGCCGTTTGCCGACGTGATCAACTACTGCCAGATACCGGCCAGGGACCTCATGCAGGTGGTGAAGCCGTTGAAGGTGGTGGACGATGCCATCATCCTCACCGCGCTGGCCTTCCAGGCCGACCCCACCTCCGTTGATCAGTCGGCCATTAGCCGCCAGCGGAGGGTGAAGCTAGGCAACAACAGGCTGTGCTCACCTCTCATGCGCAGGGTACAGTCTTCCGGCTCTCCTCTGCTGGACAGAGCTGTCGCAGCTGTTGGGGTGGACGCGGGACGCGGTAGCTCCGTACCCCCGGGCAGGGACGGGAGCAGCAGCGGCAGCAGTCCCACTGCCCCCGCTAAAAACCACCTCCACGGCGTTACGCTGCTGGAGGCCGGGTCGAGGTCCGGCTCCCTCGAGTCTCACATCTCGACCTGCAGCTCTCCCATGCTGGCCTCCAGCGGGAGCGTGTCCAGCCTCAGCGCCATAGAGCTGGAGCCGGAAGGTGGGGTGGGGGCTGGCGTCACCCCAAACGTGCAGGTGGGACCCGACCTTGTGTATCGTAGCAGGTCCGTTGATGTTGGCCTACGCTGCGTGTCCATCGATGTGTAGGAGGGACGTATGTGCATACGTGTGTAGTTAGCCACTACCCCTCTACTATTGGTGGGCTGTGAAATGGTTGTTTGTTGTTTTCTTTTTTTTTTTTTTTTTTCTGTCACAAATTCATGTTGCACCATGATATATATATATAATATAATTATTATATATATAATATATATATTCTATTGAGACTTTTGGGGTTGTTTTGGCAGTGTTTGGTTGAGTTGACAACCTGGAATGGCATCATGGGGTGTCATGGGAATAGAAGTGCTATCATGCCCTAGGTAGCTTCAGCAACATCAGAATACTGAAGTCGTAGAACCCTTTCTCTTTTTCCTTGTACGCACACCACCCTCACCATATATGTCTAATGAATGATTGTGTCTGCATGCTGGTTGCAAAGAGAATCATCCGTGTTTACTCAGCGCTATTTGAGAGATTTTCTTCCATATAAAGTTAGAAGGAATGGCTCAGGACTGATAAACACACACAATTACAATACAACGTAGGTGTTAAAAATAAACAACAGTGCTGGTAGCGCCATGCCCAGCGTGGGTGCTTTAAACCTGCACTCAAAATAACGCTACAACAAGGCAAATAACAATGGATAAACCTAATCATATATACCTATGGTGCGACTACGAAGCAATATATTTGAGGCAAATTAAATTGTTTCCGCAAGAAGCCATACGCCTCCCGTAATCCTGGTAAGATAATTTATTGTCATCTTTACTTAGTAGTCTCGTACCCAGACGTAAAGACTATTCGGACATCCGACTCTCTGTGTGAAAGCAATGATGACAGCGAGTAGCGCGCAAACCTAGCCTAAACCCACCTTGGGACATACTGTAATTGCACTGACACTGCCTCCTGCAATCCATTCCCTCTTTAACATGACAGAGTCTGGGTACCATGGTGTAAGTTTTACGAACCATGCACAACAACACATAACAAATAGACAATGACGTAATACAACGCAAGAATAGGAAGTTTCGCATCATCGAATTCAGACCTCGGGACCTCTGGATAATAATTAAAGAAATTAATGACATCATTGTATTGGGTGTGTATGTATGTATATATGTATGTGGGCGCCGTCCATGTATTTGTGTCATTACATGTTGCAGAGGCCCATTATACATACAAATGAGGATACTCCCCTCCTGGCACCATCATGGAGATATTGTTGCCATTGAGAAGGATCTGGTCAAGCTTGGTCACCCTACGTCCCTCTGGTGTGTTCTCACTTGCAAGGAAGAAGGGGAAAGGGTGGGGGTGGGGTGGGGGTGGGGGGATGGAAAAGGTGAAGGGAACGAAGGGGTAGGGAGGAGGACTGTAAGAACATATGCAGCAAGGAATGCAACTTTAGACCAAGATGGAAGCAGTCATCGTCACTGAGCAATTATTGCGAATATACTGATCAGGAAGTGTGTGGGGGGTGGGGTATCAGTTTACAATTTCTTCACTTACAATTCAGTGACATCTTCAAGCACCATATCTGCAAAGTGCTGTCAAGGAATCCAACACATTCCACCTCATAAACCCTTACCATCTCTCTCACAAGACCTTGGTCCCATGATCCCCCAAGGCATGGTCCCATGATCCCCCAAGGCATGGTCCCATGGTCCCCCAAGGCATAGTCCCATGATCCCCAAGGCATGGTCCCATGATCCCCCAAGGCATAGTCCCATGATCCCCAAGGCATGGTCCCATGATCCCCAAGGCATAGTCCCATGATCCCCAAGGCATGGTCCCATGATCCCCAAGGCATAGTCCCATGATCCCCAAGGCATGGTCCCATGATCCCCAAGGCATAGTCCCATGATCCCCAAGGCATGGTCCCATGATCCCCAAGGCATAGTCCCATGATCCCCCAAGGCATGGGTCCCATGGTTCCCCAGGGCATGGTCTCATGATCCCCAAGGCATGGTCCCATGGTTCCCCAAGGCATGGTCCCATGATCCCCAAGGCATGGGTCCCATGATCCCCCAAGGCATGGTCCCATGGTTCCCCAGGGTATGGGTCCCATGGTCCCCAAGGCATGGTCCCATGATCCCCAAGGCATGGTCCCATGGTCCCACCAAGTGGACACTAGATTCCAGCACACACAGACAAATGGTTAATCGATGAACAGATATGTGCGAGAGAGATGCATGAAAAGAGATTAAAGAAGAATGCAACAAAAACAGGTACAGAGGCTTAATAGAAATGTCCATGTGTAAGGATATAAACAGAGTGGTGAGTGCATCCTTATAGAGCACCATACATGGGAAGGGCAAGTTGCACAAAACAGAAGAACACATAAGGATACTGACAAAGTCATCAAAACCGAGAAGGGTACCGACAATCTCCTTGTCTGATTTCATGATGATATGGATGCGGGATCCAATGCACTTATCGACCAGCTCTGCAAGGTGGAAAATAGTATGTGTATTGTACATCGGCAAGGGAACTTAAAGAATCAAGTGTTGTGCGTTTGCCTTGTCAGCAAATCGACCCATAACCTTCGCGCGTATATGTATGACAGCTAATTATACTATAGTAACAGCTATGCGCTCTAAATGGAAACACCCTACTTTCAATACATCGATTCAGTCAGACAAAATCCTCACCTAATGGTAGTAAGTAGGAGGCATTTGGAGCACTCATTTTTAAAGACGCTCTTCGGCTTACTAAAAATATACTAGTAAAAGCAAACCCAGCTAGAAGAGGCGGAGTCGAGTTTAATATTTTTAAATAATAATTGCAGCATATTAACTGCAATCTGGACTTACTGTTATAATCGTTACGAGAGTAAACTGAGCCCATATAATCGTTTCGATCATTCTTAGATCTTATGCTTTGTTAATGTTGTGCTCAAAGTATAACACTTGCACATTACAGAGTGAATCACATATTAATAAGCGTTGCCTAAGTGCTGCGTTCTACTATCAAGCGAAGGCAGGTTTAAAAATAAATAAAAATGAAGCGTGGTCGACACTCAGCCTCCACTGCAGAGCTTTCTCCAAAGCAAAATTTAGTTAACGGGGTTACTTTGTACCTAGGGGCTGGAATGAATAAACTGGCTATGGCGGCGCGCCCCAGCAGCAGCGGGGGTGAGCGCTGTAAGCAAGGATTGTTAACATTACATGGATTGGAAACCCGCAAAAATTTGTGTCGCTATCCTCGTAACATGAATTATTCATGATGCCATAGCTTGATGAGACCAACGGTAAAGACAGAGGCACACAGGCCTGAGGACTGAGGAGTGTACGCCACTAACGCCAGAGTTTTGTCTGAGCTTTCTTTGTACTCTTGTATTCACTTTAGGCACGATCTATAGTTGTTAAGTTTTATATAAAGTGCCCGTTAAAGATGAAGAAACTAGGGATGCTATATACCCCTAAACAAAGGCTACTGCCCTACAAATTTATAATCTCGGCTTATAAACACTGTAGAATGTCATGAATCGCTTATTTACAGCATCATCCCTTGCTGGACCCGACAAGCCTGCCTACAAAACTAGCTCTTTTTCGCGACAAAATGGTTATTATCTCCAAAACGCAATGCCTCTAAGACCTGAGAGACGAACTCGGCCTATAAACCTCCATGGGCTACATGGCAACGTTGTAGCGATTAAAATTGGCCCATCGGTACGGAAACTAGCCAGCACACGGAGGCGCCACGTGCCAAATAATGATTTCAATCGTAGCAAACAAGGTAAAAACTATACAAAGGACACTGTTGTTACATACCTGTACATAAAAAAACACACAAAAGCTTAGCACAGCCATAGATATTAAAGTAAGGGGATTGGAAACGCATCACGTGAGCGCATGATTGTACATGTACACTCCTCGACACGGTTATTATTACCGTTAAACCAACGAAGACTTGAAAACTGCTGCTACTGTGTGATTTGTTTTTTTTTTTTGTTGTGATTCCTAAAACATCATATTACATCTTCCTACGTGTCTGTAAGCCATTCTTTAACTGGCACGGCTCTTTGCTCTTATTGTTTGCTTGCTGAACGCGATTTTCTAGTACCTTACGCGACTCGGTTACGGACTGTACCTTTTATTTTTGACCAGTTCATCCCAGCGCGATTCTGTTACTACTACGTCGTTGGTAGGTCATATCTGTATGCCTTTACAGGGCCGTAGGAACGGGAATAAAACCTGTACGGTTAATGGTGCACAGCAAAAAAACGCATCAAATCAATAATTGATTTCACAACGGATTTTTAAATCAATTGTTAAATCAACGCATGATTTGATAGTAAAATCAAGTGCACTTGATTTGCGATTGATTTTACTGTGAAATCAATTGGGAATCAATAATTGATTTGACGCGTTTTTTTGCTGTGGTGGGGGCGTGAGCAAATTAGTTTGGGGTGAGGGGGGGTACCCCTCTAGCCCCAGCTAGGGGGTATGGGGGAGCGCTGTAAGCTCCCCCATCGGGGTCTGGGGCGGAGCCCCAGAAGCTCAGCTACTATATTATTTTGAAGTCAGAATTTGACAGCTGATTTTGCACGACAGATATGAAACAGAATTCATACCAGCCACAATGAAGTACGTTTTTTCACAAATAATTTATGCTGTGGCCAAAAACCAGTACGGCTTTGGCCGTATAGGCCGTAGCGGTTGCTACGCAGAGGCGGATCCAGGGAGGGGCTGAGGGGGCTATAGCCCCCCCCCCCTTTCCTTTAAAACACGCCCCTTTTTTATTTTGTACCACGCCCTTCAGGCTCCCGAAGTGCCTCGATCCGTACGCCCAATTAATGACGATGAGATATTCATAGCTGAACCACAACCCGCGCCACAAAGCGGTGGACCCAATCGGCCTTTGCCAGACTAGCGCGAATCACGAATAATGACGAATTGCTGTCAACATCAATGAGAATGTAAAGTACCTTGAAGACACAGACCTGCTAAAATTTAGGTGTGATGCTGGGGACACTGATCATGAGCGTTCATAGGCGGCCGGAGGGGGCGCCCAGGGGGCTTTATCCCCCCCCCCACCCCCTCCCTCCCCAGGCTATGGCGCCTCCTTCCCCCCAACTCCAATCCCTAATCCACAACATGCGGAGCATAATTTAGCTTCTAGCGCTCGCTCGCATGCATTATCAGAGTCAAACGGTTACGCGCGCATCAGAAGTATCGTAAGCCACGCCCCTTTTGGGCGCCCCTCGTGTGTTTGCCCCTCCCCTCGATAGATGCTGGGGCCGCCTCTGGCCGTTTAAGCAAATGGACTAAAATTGCAACTTACCGTTCAAAGGTGTGAAAAAAAGTATCGAAACCAGGAATTCAATGCTCAAAATTTTTCCGGGGACAGAGCCCCCCGACCCCCTTTCTAGCCCCCCCCCCCCCCCCCCCCCCCCCCCCCTTTCAATATTCCTGGATTCGCCCTTGCTACGGCCCTGTTTAATATTGGTACAGCAAGTACTTGTCTCTTGGTCGAGGTACGAGGCGAAACCAGGATAGTGACAACGTGAGTTCAATGCGGGTGTTTCCAATCCACGTAATGTTAATAATCCTTGCTGTAAGCTCCCCCATACTCCTCCCCTCACCCCCAGACGACTTTTTTTTTTTTTGTGTGCATACATCAGAATAGCGAACACATAAAAACTGCCAACATGCAATGGAATAAGGAATCCCTATAGCTGTCGCATGCACCCAGTGCTGTCGATTGTACACTTACATAATTAATGCATCATTGCGGTCTGGTGTGTTCAGCGCCAGAGAGGCATGTACTACCAGAAACAAAAAAAAAAAACAAAAAAACTAAATCAGTTCATCCTACAAAGGGAATGCATATTTGTGAAATTATATATATATATAATTGTATATACATGTATATATTTTTTAAAGGTGAAAAGACCAAAATAGCAGGATTACTCACGTCCCCAAACTCAACTACGGCAGGATTAATTACATCACCGGCCGTTGGTGCATGTCGTATAAATTCATAACCATGTTTTACTAAAGTTTAACCAAATATACTATAATGAGCGGATCAATCCGGTTTGGATTTTTGCCTTGCTTAGTAAGGAAACGAGCTTACATGGCTTATAAGGAAAATAGCGTCTCTTAGGTAGGTAGTTTACATGAATTTTAACTGAATAGATAATAAAATTATCATAAAGCATGGGAAATGCATTTTAATGGTACATCATATGTGTAGATATCGTTCATATTACGAACAATAATGGACGTTTTGTAAAAAGTCAATACTGATCAATGGTGCGGTAAATATAAAATTGGCACGGTTATGGTTTCAAACGATGTAATGCGGTAAAGTGGATATAATTATTTAACTTTCTGACCCTATACAAGCTATTGGTATGTTTTTTTGCTTATTATGCATTTGCATACAATTAAAATTAATACTGATTTATTTGCATGACAAAATAGGAATAGAGTACTTCTATATGCATGATACAGCAAATATGATAAGTCAAAAGTGGTCACAAAACTCAAGATCACCATGATATAATCAATTAGTAAATTTATCTATTTCATGGATCATCAGTCTTCTTCACCATCTTCAGTCTCATTTGGAAGCCAGTCACTTAGCATCAGAAAGAAGTTCTGTTGGTGGTTATGTGTTTTGCCAAAACTACGCTAACACAGTTGCTACAGTCGGAATGCAGTGTTTTTTTTTTGTAATTGATGACATAAGGTATTCTTGGTTTGCACACTAATATTTAGGTACAATCGAATCAAAGTGATGGTACTGGGTTTGGCTAAGGCAAGACACATTACACTGATATTGGTATAGAATTAATTAAGATTCATGATCAAATGCTAGTTTTTCCCAATTACTTCCAATATTTACTTCAGTATTGCTTGCCCGGGCAACAAATTTGACTTAGTTTTGACGTAGTGGTGCCCTTGGAAGTAGAAAAGCCCTTTTCATATAAATGGTACTTGAAGAATGTTGTCATCATTAAATGCCTGATAAGGTTCCACGAAGTCCTTGAATGTCTTCATGGAATGGTAAGTACATGTAAGTGAAAATCTTTCCCTGATATCGTATATATATAATTTTTGATACTTCGAAACAACGCTCTAGCGATACATATACGCATGCAGTATCAATCTATACGGGAGAAAATGGCGGTTATTGAATAGGTTATTTGGCGCCATTTAAAAGACTAAAACACGCGAAACTGTCATAATAAACGCTACAGTGTTTAAAGAATGAGTTTTAGTCGATACCAAACGCGTCTTTGGACGTATAAGGTGCGTATTCATTCAATAGAATTGGTCCATTTTTTGAGCGGTACGTACGTTGCCCACGATCTTCCCACTTTTATACTATTTTTAACACCGGTTCCGTGAGAATTTTATACTTTTTGTCGAACTCACGTTTTGGAAAATTAGTCGGAACGGTACCAATAGCCACAAAACTCGGTGTACTAAGTAGTTCAACTCTTTAGATGATGTTTGGAGCTACTGTGAGCCTTGCAACTACTTCCGTTGAGGACCTACGTGTTTTAGAATCGAGAGGGTAAGGCCGTTACCGGAAACGGGACACTTTTTTCTGACAAGGTTTCTGAGTTTAAAAACAGTATAGAAATGCTCATCTGGATCGGATAGCTAGCGCTTGAAAAAATTCTGGCAGTCATCTATCATGCTAGCGTCGAAACAGACACTAGAATTTCTGTGTATTTCGACTCCGGACCCAAATATTGGTCGTGCACAGGCCCAAACGTCGAATATTGGCCACACGTAAGCGTTAATGACGTCACGCACGTTTCAGTTACACACTTACGTCACTATGTCGTTGCTATTATGTAATATGTTGCTATAAATATACAGCACGTGAGCCTAATGTTTCTCCTGTTGTTCGTTCTCGTCCGATTATTGATCATCTCATACCCAGACAAAAATCGTCTATAATTATCTACGCAAGTCCTCGAACGAGGTAAACAACTGTAAGTGCGTTTTGTACAAGAACTAAGCTATCTGCCAACACGGAATCCATTGTGGCCTCCTAATCGTTCCAAATGACACTTAAAAGCGTATTAATAGTGGCTGTTGAATGCCTAGAAAAAAAGTGTCCTTCGCAACGTTTCCTGACCGAAAAAGCTAAAACCGCGTGACTTTGAAAGCATACAGAGAAGCGTCCGCGATAGATATAAGGCAGACAACAACGCCAAATGTCTAGGCGATAGTTAAATTATCTATACATATGCTTTTCTAGACAATTGGTGGCGTTCCGACTAATTTTTTAGAAAGTTGGTTCGACAGAAAAAGTATCAAATTCTCATGGAACCGGTGTTAAATGTACCGGCCCAAAGGTATTATCTTTGACAAAATCCACACACACAAGCCTGCTAAAGCATGTTTAGCGTACCAAAACGTTTCTTTAATAACGATCTCTTGATAAAATGAAAAACCCGTGCCAAAAATTGTACCGTCAGTTACGTGGTCTTAAATTTTACGTACATTTCTGGGGTGGTTTGAACTACCTATCTTGGGTTAAAAAGGCGTCTAATTGCTGTGACGCTATAAAGGTTCGTTAGTTGGGTCGTTGAATACATGTATGCTTTCACTATCATGCAGTACTTAACTTACTTTTGACCTTTGGGTAGGGGTGTATCACCCAAATTTATCAAAGTTACAAGTTTGCATATTCTGAATGTTTTTGGAGCTCATTCTATTCCGAAAGTTACGAGATGCTTGAAAAGTATTTTTCTTTCTTTCTTTTTTTGTTTACAAATAATATTCAAGTGTAGTTGCATTGATTTTGTATTAAAAATTACATATTACTAAGTAACTAAATATGATGAACCTTAATTCCCCTGGAAACATGTTCAGCTCTATTAGCTGAAATACATTCAGCATTAAAAATGTGGGGTTTAATTTGTATTGAAAGTTTTGGTTCCAGGAGTCAAAATAGTGGTTTCCATAGACATGTTTTTTACAGCCAATTAAATTAATAAAAACATGACATACATACAATTAGATGATAAGTAATTAAAAAGAGAAATGATAAGACAATAAATTTAATCCATGAATGAGGCCAGAGGAGCACCATCTTCAAACCCCAGCCCACTTCTCCATTTGGCATGTACACAAAGTGTACTTTTTATGACCTAATTATAATATTTATAATTCTTGTTTGTGATGAGATAAACACTAATCTCCTGCCTGCATGTGGTTGCCATTGGACTGTTTTATCATGGTATGGGAGCATTTTATGCTTTGGTTCCTGGTGATTGGAAAGCCATCAAGTGTTCATAAGATACGTTATAATTTAGTTAAGTGAACTAGTTATCTATCTACTAGCACCTGCACCTATAACTTCCTGTAATTGATCACGTGAGAGGTGTAAAATTCGGACGGAGGGCTCAGACTGAACTGTCCGCCAGATGGAACCATAGGACTATATATATATCTTTAATGCACAACGAACAGAGCACTGTTAGCTTCAGAACGGTTTAAGTGCCCCGCCAAATACGCGAAAGTTAGTTGGGCTTGGCCCGCCCTTCGCGTTATCCGACAACGCGAAGCGCCCAACTACGCGAATTAAGGTCGTACTACGCCCAACTAGCCAGATGCTGGGGCTTGCCAATGGGATAGAAAGCGTGAACTACAAAATTATCATCGATCAGTGGTATCGAACGTTGCAATACTGACATGGAGCAACTACAATGCGCCAACTGTATTTTACCATAGAATTGTGTGGTATAAAGTGTTGAAAATAGAAAGTCGATAGCCTTAACCGTTCGGAAGTTATAATGATTTAAACGCAAGGCAATTTTATAACATTTTACGACATTTTCTCGTAAACTGTCCCATATAACTTATGACTGACCTACTTTTTATCACGTGGCTATAGCGCGTAAAATGATTAACGGTGAACAACACTCGACGAGTTAACTTCACCAGCACGTGATCTCACCCGAAGTGACGACTGCCAGCGTATAGAAAACTAATTAGGGCAATAAATTGTCTGAATTAAATATTGGACCGTATGTTGTTATATACGGAGTTGACTTGCCTTCGAATTGTATCACGTGATGTGACAGCTATTTAATCACGCAGGGCATCTAAGCCTGAGTGCATTTAACACCGCTTCCGTGAGAGTCGAATGTATTGTTTGTCGAAACGACCTTTTGGAAAATTAGTCGGAAAAGTTTTGTATGCTTTAGAAAGCATATTTTCTGATAGTCGGCCAACTCTCGATGAGCCATTTGGTATAAATGACATATACATGTGAAATGGCTTCAAGTTCAGTGTTGTTTCATAAGAAAATTGCTTCAAGTTCAGTGTTGTGTTTCATAAGAAAATGTCTTCAAGTTCAGTGTTGTGTTTCATAAGAAAATGGCAGTGTTGTGTTTCATAAGAAAATGGCTTCAAGTTCAGTGTTGTGTTTCATAAGAAAATGGCTTCAAGTTCAGTGCTGTGTTTCATAAGAAAATGGCTTCAAGTTCAGTGTTGTGTTTCATCAGAAACATGGCGATGAGGGTTTTACGATTTTCCTTCTCCAGAGTGTCCATTGCGCTACAGCAGCCTCTGTATTGGGCACCTCAAGTATAGCATATAATTTATATAGTGTAATCCTGTGTATTCAGTACCGTTTATGTAGTGTAACTCTGTGTGATTATTTATACATTATGCATTCACTCTACAACCACGTGGCGTAATTAGGTAATAACTCTCTGATCGCTTAGCTTGATAAAATAGGCGATTTTAGTTTTTTAATTTTATTTTAAATAAAGATAAAATGTATCCCAGTTAAATCATGTAGAAAACATATACTCTCCTATAAATGGCATCATTCAAAGGAGGGGAGTGGGTTGGAGGCAAAGTTCCTACGAATGCAGCATTCCCCCTCTGAATGGCAAGGGAAAACTTCCTGTGGTGTTCGCAATGCGGCGGCCCAAGTCCATCAAAAAAGACATGGAGCGAGGGCCGCAGATTTCGAAGGCAACAGGAGTGAAGGAATGGTACGCATGGGAGGTGATGTATAAATGTACTTCTTGATCTTGGTCTGCATGCATCGTCTGGTTCGAATCTGCCATTTGACCAAGGAACCATGCATTGGGTCACTTACCATCTGCTCGATCGAGACCAATGCATGAGCTCTAGCCGAGAAGGAACATTGGCAAATGACAAAGCCCTGTGCAGAATGTTCTTAAGCATGGCATGTTGATGAAGCATACAATGTACAGAAATGGAGTTTGGAAGTAAAATATATAGTGTTATGCTCAGTGTTCAAGTGATTTAGTTTTTATTTCAGCAAACTGTGTCAGTACAGCACATATTAAACTAGCAGAACATTTGATCCGACATCCTATATAGCTAACGGTTCTTTCTCACTACCCGGTACACTTTTGGCAAGGCCGGTACACTTTTCGCAACCAAAATTGTATACCGCTCGGTACAATTTTGGTTGCGAAAATTGCATGTACCGGGCGGTACAAGTACAATTTTTGCGTGACAGGTCACAGTTATGACAGAAAGAGCCCAAAGATCGGTCATGTGGAGCCCAGGTATCCATCCTACCAGTGTAAATACACAATTGAGATACTGACCTGCATGTGACTGCTTTATGTGTATGGGAACATCAAAGTGTGGCTCTGATATGCAATTATTTCCATATTCCATCTAATGGCACTCCTGCATACACCTCCAGCAGCAATGAAACACCTATGGTTAGAATGGGTAGATGTGATGGTTTCCAGTGTTCTTTCTGGAAAGGGTCCTAAGCAACTAGCATTTGATCCTTATCTATTTCTGTTTAGCTGGTACAACCCCTTAATGAGGGCAATGATTTTATCAACTGTTAATTGGTGAGACCTTTTGGATGTGCCTGTGTGTGCTTGTCACCTCTCTTCGACTGATATCTGGGTAGACTTTATATGCACATATATGTACATGTAAGCTTTCATCATGCATGCATGCATGTGTCTTCCATATCAGTACATTTGTGGAGCTGTAATATGTTGTATAGCTCTGCCCATCACCCGTTTGTACAAATGCACAACAATAGGGGGGGGGGGGGGGGGGGGGGGGGGGGGGGGGGGGGGGGTGGAACTTGGTAAAGGCAATGCTGAAGACTCTATTTAGACGTTCAGAAAATTCTGTACACTTATATGATGGCCTTTTCTCTTTCCTGTAGCCACCAAAAGGCTTCCGCACACTCTGCAGCGTTGCTGGACCTTATATAGTTGTGCGGATTGATTCAACTACTGTGAACGGATTGTATATAACAAACTATGCCGATAACACATTCGTGATTTGTATGTTGAAAGAAAAAAATGTGACACTTTCTAAACCAGGTGTTAGCCTATTGTGATGCTTCTTCTCGATGATGCTACGTCCTGACCTTCTTGGGAATTTGGCTGGCGTCCGCCTCATAGGCTTGAACTTACCCCCTTCCATCTGTCACCAACTTTTTGCAGTCACTTTCCCAGACCCTAGTTCTAGCATGTAATCTATCCGCAGCTGTGACGTACTTGGGTCTGGGTACGAGATTACCCTGTTGTGTCTTGTTTTGTCCGCATTTTTCGTTTCTGTAACAACTTTTGTTGATTGCAAGGGCATTCCCTGGGTATTTCCCTGGGTATTTCCCTGGGAATTTCCCTAGCTATATTTATATATAAATAATTGCACAAATATAACTTAAGATTGAATGTAGTGCATGATAAGATGAGCAGCATGGGTAGTACCGAAAAAGAAAAGGAGTATGAACAACTGCGTCAACAAAATCGTAAGCACAGGGGTGAAACAGTGTGCGGAATTTACATGTATCAACACCAAAGCCAGCCATTTTACAGTTGAAAATGCGCATGTTCCAGTCCTATCATACATTAGAGATCATTCGCGTGCGTGCAGCATGTCTGTAGCTTATGATGTTTGCATTGTATTGGATCGCTAGCTGACGGCATGCATAAAAGACAAGAAACCAAAACCAATGATAATTGAATGTCTGATTGCATCTGAAAATGAAAGTTACATGAAATCGACCCCCTCCTCAAACTAAAAACAAAATGACGGCTATGCGTACATACATGCATGTAATATAGAAATCTTATAGTTACGACGGGCCTACAACGACGAAACGAGTGATTGCATGTATATTAAAACGTACATATAAGAAAAGCATGCTGGTAGCAGTTATGATGGTGAAGTTAGTATTAAGTTGTACTTCGTGCGTGTTGCCCGGCTTCATGCAATATTGTTGCACACGACATGTTGTCCGAATCATTTATACGCTTGGAGAAATATGATGGCCCTAAATCCCAATGAATATCAGCAGTTGCTAAGACGAATCAGGTAAAATAAAAACGTTTTTTTTTCGAGAAACAAATGCGTTCTTTTATTGGAGTTTGAAAAAGTTAGTCCAGCGTTTATGGTTATACGGAGATACGCTTGTTTAAAAAACATGCTATTTTTTGTAAGGTGGGGGGGGGGGGGGGGGGGGGGGGGGGGAGCCGTAGGGGGGAGCTTCTTCGTGGTACATGTACTTTACACCAATAGCATGAATATCATTCAATTATCGACAGTTTACGAGAAAAGGGACCTAGCGCATATTATTTTAAAAAATGTTACAAAAATGGCATTTCGTTTGAATTGCTATAACTTTCGAACGGTTAAAGCTATCAACTCCTATTTTCGGCACTTAGGCGTCTTGAACATGCTCCGTGTCAGTATCGCAACTTCCGATACCCCAAGGGGTTCAAATTCGCCATAACTTTCGGCAGGAATACTCAAATCGCTCCAAATTCGGTCTGTACATAAAGGGGTCCCTTAGCTAATGGATTGTTCTGTTCGTTATTTTTTTTATATCATCCATTACAGTTGAACAAACTACTTGCACGTTTTCCCGCTTGATTCGTACCAATGATATAACCACCGCCTCCCCATACATTGCGATTTGCCCAAATCATTGGCGGGAATCGAGCGCGAAAACGTGCACGTAGTTTGTTCTCCGTAGCGGATGGCATAAAAATTAACGAACAGAACATTCCAATAGCTAAGGGATCTCTCTATGTACAAACCGAATTTAGAGCGACTGCCGAAAGTTATGGCGAGTTTTAACCCCTTGGGGCATCGGACGTCGTGAACTGGCATGAAGCATATTCAACATCCGGTAGTCAGTATAAAGTGACGAAAATAGGACTTTAACTGAAAGCTTTCACCGTTCGAAAGTTATAGCAATTCAAACATAATGCCATTTTTTTTAATAATATGCGCTAGGTCGTAAACTGTCCCATATAACAAATTATTTTGAAGGCGGCGGAATACGCACGTGCACGGCAACAAAGTTTACACATATCTCAACACAATACGTTAGGGGGAAACCTTATAATGCGCCAGTGTGTGTGTGTGTGTGGATGCTGCGTCAGTGACGCTTATTTGACGCTCTTTACAGGGGTTCCCCCTCCCTCTCCCTCCCCCTGTTTCCCATTTGGTTTCACAGTGTTGCCCTTTTAGAACGAAATGAAATGAAAGAGGGGAGGGTGAGGGAGAGAGAACCCCTCCATCCTCGTGCACCCGTCATAAACCGTACCCCACCGTGCATTGGCGCTTGCCCCATGCAACGTAGGCGGCTTCGTTTTTGAAATGCACGAAATACACCCAGCAAATAAAAAAGTGTGAAGGTCACCTATAATCACCCGTAGTACGTTTTAAAAAGGGTGACCATCACACTAAATTTTATCTTTGGTGTGATATCACACCCATCGAGTGAGTTCGTGTGAATTCACCCGGTTATTTGGTGTGACCTTCACCCAGTTTTACTTTGTATTTATAATTGATGACATTGTGGCCCGATAAAGGGTAGTATAAACCAATCATGTCGTGATAGTAAGGTACAGGGCTGTAGTGCAGAATCTAACTGCCGGGTTCGAATCCTGAACAGAACGTAACTTATTTTCCTTTTTTTTTTTCCCCTTCTGCTTTTTGAGTGAAATCGCCAGCGCTTGGGTATGACGGTCACACTTGATTTGGTGTGTCTATTGGCGTACTACGTTCACACCAAAGAATAGGGGGCCTTCACACTTTTATATTTGCTGTGCACAACTTGTAATGTAAAATTTGGCTTACTGTCGACGTCGGATTTACAGCGCTAGCGGTCCCTTCCCCTTTACTTTAGGAGGCGGTTTTCGTTGTATAGACAATAATATATATGAGTGATCAGAATAATACATATAATACATACATAGAATAATTATGCGACACTGTCATCAAAAACAAGGTAGCAAAGGGGCCCAGGACTGAGACAGCTCTGCACAGCTACAGCGAGGCGTTGAAGTGTATATATAGATATGGAAAGGACTTCACTTCCCCTGACATAACTCCGAAATTCACCTATTTTTTGTACTGCGCATGGACCTCACTACCTACAAACTGAATTTGAAACGATTTGATTACACTTACCTAAAGTTAGGCGAGTTTGAACCCGGTGGGGGACTGGCACGGAGCAAGTACAAGACCCTAAAATGTATTCTACCATAGAGAAATGGTGTAGTTTTAAAGGGTTGAAAACCTAAATCGTACAGCAGTTTTACCTAATTTGATGCTACTCGTAATGTAAAGCTTCTCTCTCCTTCGCGCTTCGCAATGTCTCCAAAAAAAAAATTGTGTCACAATTTTTGAAAATTTATTGGGTCACGGATTTTCGGTACTCTTCCGCAATATATTCAACCTTAGCTTTTTTTATGACGAAGGTACAAAACCTATAGCCTTTTAGTAGTCTGGGGACCCTACTGATGGTCATCAGTCGGGTCCCCAATCTAGGCTATTAGCCTGTCCATTGTTTGTAGCTGTATTAATATCATAGTGCCATGACCGCTCTGTAATTTTACCCCAGTACCACGCCTTCGTGATTTTTCATAAACTAATTCGATTAGTTTTGACCACGTGCATGTATATCGTTGTCGCGCATGAATGATTATTTTACAAGAAATTGCAAAAATCTGACTGTTACCGATAATATTCAGTAAAAAATTATCTCTTAATGAATAATAAAAGTGCCTTACCGGTTGCTTAACGGTATCGGATAGCCGGTAAGCGGTAAGGACAATACTTATCGGTAGTTGACCCTAGTAAAATTTTAATTCCTTTTCGTATTGCATGATATATCCATGCACTACATGCATGTACATGTATACCGGAAGTTCATGTACGAATGTAAAGCAGGATTCAATCTATCTTTAGAAACTTACAAGATCCTATACTTTTTATCTGAAAATGGTTGGCTATGGTGTTGATACTATGCACACATATTTGTATATTAGCTAGCTATAATGTTATATATATATATTTTCTGCCTCACACAGCATCTAACAGCAACTGTATCCTCACGACAATCTTAGATTGGGGAGCATGTAAAGCCCTAAAATGCTTATCAGAGAAAGACAAAGAAGCTGCAAAACAAGCTGTGGCTAAAGCATTGTTGGAGGGATTGGATGCTTTCCTTGATATCATTCGTGCCGCTGTAAAATGCCTTCCAGCGGGTATGAAACTTTTGAACAAATTCAAAAATAAAATAATTGAAGTTCTCAAGGAAAAATCCAAGTTTGCAAAGCCACTTGTAAGAATTGGGTTTCAAGCTGGCGTCTTTGGTTTGGGCTGCAAGTGTGTGGGTAAAACAATTTTCAGTACTTCCATCAAAAGTGCTGGTAAGTTGGTGAAAGTATCAAGCCCTCTCAGCTTTGCAGCAGATCTGGCACAGACTGGTTTGGAGTTAGCTGGTTACAATGAGGCAGGTCAAACAGTTGGCATGGCAGGCAATATTGCAGGAGGGGCCCTCTTAGGATCCATAGCAGGGCCACCAGGAGCTGCTGTTGGAGCATTGGGAGGATTCGTTGTTTGGCTTCTTGGTGAAGCAGCTGGCAGAGTAATTGAGGAAATCTAACTAATATATAAATGTAGATAAATAGGTAGAGCTGCAAATAGAACGTATGTTAGTATTCATGTATATGCAATACGTATATCTCCTTCAGTTGAGGAATGAATTAAAATCCAAAATGAATCCAGTTTGAATGCATGTTACCATTACGAAGGCCTATATGTTGAGCAGCTGATATTTTTGTGGTGTGCAAAGACCCATCATCTCATAGATGAGAACTCTCTTGAGACCCATGACCTCTGTCAATATCAGTGCAATCGGCTCTCCAGTTAGCCCATGCATTTAGTGTTGAGTTTGTTGAAATTATGCATGGCTAAGAGGACATGGGAGCGACAGCTTGATTTTGTATTTGGAAGCAGGCTAAAAAGTTTAAAGGCAAGTGAAATGCTGGAGTGTACATAGCCAAAAGTCATCAGTATTGCATGGGTCAGTTCTTGGTAAGAGATAAATGTGAACCTATATTGATGAATTGATCTGATAGAATGATCCAATACTTATGGGGATAGATGAATCTATGATGCGAGAATAACATTGATCCAATATGGACAGCAGTGGTCAGTCACATTTTGCCATTTTGTCACCTCCACTCATTAGCCTACAACTGCACTAAATGTCACATTGTAATTGGCTGTATATGGTCGTTGAGCCTTCCATTCCTTAGTCTGAATGATATATAAAAGGCTCAAGTATTACAGACATGAAGCATTGATTGAAATGTGCAAAAATAAAAGCAAATGCATGCTATATATAATTGTCTGGAACAATTGAGCCTTTTATATATCATTCTGGCTAAGGAATGGAAGGTTCAACGACCATACAGCCAATTACAATGTGACACAGGCAGTTGCAGGTGACAAAATGGCAAGATGTGACAACCGCCTTGGATGGTACACAAAACATGTATTAAAACAATTCTAGCTTATAGCTATAGATATATAAGTCCTGCAGAGGCTGAAACAAATTGCTCAAAAAATTAAAGGCCACCCACCTTCCCACACATGTCAAATTTCGAAAGCTGAGTTAAAATGGAAAACAATTTTCTTCCGATTCCAAATGTGATTTTGGCTGTGTATAGAATGTGGTTTTTAACAGAAACATTCACTATACGCACAAGCATGCACTTTCAACAAGGGACTTGGCTGGCACGTAAATGACTAACCTTGAGCTGCAAGGGATGTGGTTGCTGTTTGTGTTAACCTATATATAAAAGTGTGCAGTCACTGCTGCAACATCTTAAATTAGTGGGGCGGTAAGCTTGAACGAGCATCATGCAGTCCCCCTCCCTTCAATCCGTGCATAGCCTCGTTTAGTGTTTATTAGTGGGTTCCACCTTTGAGAGAGGAAGTGAGTATTGATTATCTTAATCTACTTTAAGTGTATGCAATTTCACTACGTTGTAGAAGCTGGCTGTCCCTGAGTGCTAGAAAACATCGCAAAGATACATCTGTGCTTGAGAAGGCTAACCTGCCACATGTATGCCACTATCACAATGTGCCTTTAAGATATCATATCAATCACAAGTTATATAACAATGTGTGTTAAAAGTGATTTGATGATACATCACAAGAACACTTGTCACACACACACACACACACACACACATACACACTAATCTGTTAACAGACAAGTTCCCAAGTAATCAGAGGAGATTTGTCCTGCATGGAGTGATGGGGGATCATGGGGAGGGAACACACATACCTCTCCTCTTTCCTGCAGTGCGGATTATTAGCAGATAAGTGCCTGTATGATAATGCTTGGGGTCAACTTGAAAGAACTGTTCAATGACTTATCCATGCAAACCCCCTCCGTACCCTTCCACAAATATGCCTCCCTTCTGGTGTGTAAGGGTTGGGTTGGGGAGAAGGTTGGTGTGTGTAGGGGAGAAGGTGGAAGAAGGGTGGTGTGTGTGGTGCAAAAGGGTTGAACCAGAGAGAAGGGTGACATGGGTTGAAGTGTCAAAACATTTGCACAATCCCATTCTCTTACTCTTACTACAGTTATATGTAATGACTGCATGCCCTGGCTGGCCACAGTACTGTGGGAAATAATAGTTAAGGCGTTTCTACACTAGCAGCCGCAAACCGGATAGATCTGGATCAATCCGCATTGAGGGCGCGTCCACACTAGGCAATTAGCATTCATTGGGATCGATGCAGTCTGGGGGCGTATACAAATATGGCCGTCTCACATTAGAGTTTTGAGTAAACTGGCACATACGTGTACCAGCTAATATGTGTGTGTATGTGGACTGATGGATAAAAGACTTAGAGGAATGACCACACCACTAGTTGTAAGTTTAATAAACCCTAAATGCTGTCCCAGTGGAAGACCTAACTACCAGGGAACATTATTCTCTTTAACCCTGTACGCTCTCAGCCAATGGTCACACTTGCAGAGTACATTCAAACTGAAACATTCACTGTACACTCAGTAAATGAACACATTCATTCTAGAAGTAAGCAAATTAACCCTGCACCACAATGTACTGTAGTACATGAGAACACTTACCATAAGCTCAGTTAACCCTGTACACCCTCAATACATGAATAGACATGCATGCTGGGGATTTGTCACATAACACCAAACATGACCAGTCATTTAAGCAAACCATACAATGCCTAAAACAGCCCTGCAGGAGGTACAGAACTTGGTCTACTTTTTATGAGTCACAAAAGAGCCTTACGTGTGTATTATTTTATGTGAGGAAGATAATTTTGTAAGGCTTCTAAACATTAGCTGTTTCATGTTGACATGACATGCCACTGCCGTATGGTATAAGTCATGTTCCCACAGGGCTCTTTAAATCAGCTAAGTTGCTTAACCGCTTATACTCTTAAAAAGCAGAACACACCCACAGGGCTCTTTTAGTGGCCGGCTTAACCCAAAAAGTAGAACACTCCCACAGGTCTCGTATAGTTGGCTAAGTTGCTTAACCCTAGAACACACCCATAGGGCTCTTATTTTTTTGCTTCAGTACACACACACACACACACACACACACACACACACACACACACATACACACACAAACACACACACACCACACACACACACACACACACACACATACACACACAAACACACACACACCACACACACACACACACACACACAAATACCCTTCCATCACAAAACATGCATGCACCTTTATAATCTCCCACACACAACAAACGACTTGAGAGTCGAAGAGAGTGCCAGTATTCATAAATTCAGTAGAGAGGACGATATTTCATTTGTCATACCGCAATTTTTAAAATTCAATAGAGATCGCCCATTTTTCATTTTCATCACCGATATTTACGTAATTAAGAAAAGTGATAACATAATGGATAATAAATGTGGAAAGGTACAAGGACCTCAATAAATTTATAATGAGATAAGTACTGAGCAGAACCAGCTAGAAACCTCATGGTCACGCATATGGCAAAGCCTCCAATGAAGACATGTACGATATTCAGATGTCATGGTTAAACGTCTGGAAAAGAGCCAGTGTACTGTACCCTGACACTGTCACCTACACATTAGAGTGCGTAGCGCATTTGAAATGCTAAGAGCGCGAACGTATTTAAATACTGCGCGAGCACCGCGTATTTTTAGGGGTGGCGACGTACCTTCAGCCGGGTCCCCAGACTAAGTGTTGATTACGTTTCCTTACCGATTAATTAAACAGTTAGTAAGTCTTTGTACAGGCGGGAAAAGCGAAGTGCATATAAAAGGGGTAACCGATTTTCTACCGATTTCTGCATATGCAGGAAACGAATATCGACTAATTTCGACTGAAGGAAATTCTGAAATCGGTAACCTGCTATTCTAGTAACTAAATGCATAGTCGACCGAATAGGTAATCGCAAATAACCGATTAACCTACAAAACCTGAAAATCGGTTACACACCCTACGGCACGGTCCGGAGCAGCACGGTTTGATTCTAAAAAGCAATCCACAGGCCCGGCGCACTCGGTCCAAAGTTGGTGCGGCCAATGATGAGCGTGGCAACCTATACGCAGAGGGAGCTCCCCCATCGGGGTCTGGGGCGGAGCCCCAGGAGCAAACGCTTTTTTGCGTTGGAAAAAAAAAAAGAGAGGCCTTTAAAATGGTACCCAATGATATTAGCCTAGCCAACTTGTTTATACGCGTACAATCTGTAGTCTCGTACCCAGACCCATGTTTTCACAGCAGCGGATGGCCGCTACGCGAAAGTGGGTTTAGAAATGCCCAAAAAAGAGCACTATTTGATGTTATGCAATCGAATTGGTGCTAAACAATGTCACACGGGGCTAGAATACGTCAGCGTGATAACGTCATGGTGTCAGTTTTAATAGGAGTACAACGAAATGAATCGCTGTAACTTTTCGCGTAATTCATCCGCTGCTCTGAAAACATGGGTCTGGGTACGAGACTATGCAATCTGTGGTCCGGGGTAACCGCTATACATTAGCAAACGATAACTATTTACACTGTACCACTAACGTACAGCTACATTAGTACAGTTCAATATTGGACACTCCCACATAGTTAGACACGCCCATTTTTGGGCCGAAAGTTGGTGCCGCACCAACCGCACCGCCTGTTCCACTACAAAATTAGGCGGCTAGGCCTTTTGCGCGCCATTTTAATACTATTGGAAACAAGCTACTACACATGCCATCAATCTACCACATCGAGCCAAGGTACGATTTTGACAATGTTCACACGTCAGAGCCGAACCATGCCGCGCCGTACCATGCCGCGCCGTACCGTACAGTACACGGATAGATTGTGACGTGTGAACGTAGTATTTTAAAGTATAAACCGTGCTCAGAAGATGCTCTTTCAGAACAATCTGACTTTCCCGAAGCGTATAACTTTGTTCTGTCCATGATAGCACGCACATACATGTGAATGATAACTCCATTCTGTTCTTGAAGATGGGCCCAATAGGAGTAAACTAATCATAGGAAGTAGTACAACTCTTCAAATTCCTTCCAACACTAAATCAACTGTTACCGAGTTCATATGCTAGGTGTGCACATTTTTGATGTGGGAGCAACTCTAACGCCGGTAAGTACTAAGTAGTAATCAGCAATTGCATGACACACCATGCAAAGTTGCAAACATAACAATGTAATTATATCATTGTTATACGCGTGCACATCTGGCACAACTATGTGCGACCACGCCGTTTCATAAGCCAACTACAATATACTTCTTCAACAGCTTCCGCGCTCCTTGCGGGAGTGGGCATACCCCCTTATTTGTTGGCACGTTTTCAACCTTCCGCCGGCTATTTTTTATGAAGTCGGCCGCCCAATCTTTAATACGTTCCTACGCCACTGAATGTGGAACACAAATGAAATAAGTTTACAGAAAAACCAAGAGAAACATAACACAGTAGTGCAAAATATATAACTACAGGGGCCAAGTTCAATGCACTGCATGCATTCAGTATAACTGTGAATTCTATAGCCATAACAATCATACTACAGCCTGTAACCAATTACGAATAGACCAAGATAGTTATTGCTGGTGGGAAGATTCCTTTCAGGAAACTTAACATGAATGCAACGATCCTTAGTAACAGGAAAAGCCGGACATATTTTCTGAGTTGTGTGATATGGCACTTTGGGGGTAAATGTAAAGATAGAAGTATTTGATGTACTGGACACCATCCTCAGATGTTTCCAAAGTAATTTCAACAGTAGCGCTACTTTGATTATAACCTGTATATCCCGCCACATAGATCATGACTTCCTTTGCCTCTGATGGAACATGTGTAGCATAGGAAAAAATCTGGATGCCAGAATTTGCGCTGCTCACACTATCCATCTTTTGCTTGCCGATGGAAACCCATGCCTATACGAAAAAGAGAAAAAAAGATCACAATAATCTTTTGTGATTTGATTATGTGCAAACCGAGATGACCGCATGCATGATATATCGATTGCTTAACTAGACCTTATGCACAAAATGATGCATTTTGCCTTGAATTGGATTATTTTTTACGATATTCCCCCAGTACTTGTCATAGCCGATTTTATTATTGGAGGAATACCATTTAATGTCAGTATAACGAATTCATCATTTTGTGCATATGATTTGATGCCTAGATGACTTACTAGTTTGAGTTGCTTGTTGAGCTCTCTCTTCTGATCAGCTTTTATCTGCACTATCTCCTCAGCCATTTTGGTCTTCAACTCTACTATTTCAGCTGCCATGCACCCTGGCCTCTAACATTGTTTTCTCAGCAGCTATTTGATCTAGCCTTTTGGATAAAATGACGTTTTCGTTTGCTAACTTCCTATTAATCATTGTTAGGTGAACAAGTAGCTCATTGTTCAGGTGACTTTGAACATCCTTACGAGGAAGTCTCACCTTGCAGCCTTCAGAGCTGAACTCACAGTCCACTACAGTAAGTGGACAGTCATCTTTCACGTGATGTGCGATATTTTGACGTTCTATGATTCCCTCACATTGCTCACAGGGAACAGGGTACTTTGGGCACAGAGGCCAGTGGTTATTGATTACATCATCATACCACGAGGCATAGTCATGGCACCAATCACAGTGAAATGGACGGAACCCGCAAACTGCCTCATGTAGTGAGATGTCCTCACGTTTTGCGACGCTGTGACAGTTAGCATACCGACATTTCATCTCCAGGTGCGGACATTCATCCGTGAGATGGCCATCCAAACCTACAAGTTTTCCTCTCCAACTACAGCCAGATAACTTATGCTCGCAGTTTACGTCAAGCTCTTTCATATTTCTCTCCAAACCTTTGTTATGGAATGTAGTAAATTGAGCTCCGTTACATAATGGACACGGCTTTCCGTCTTTTTGGACCCTAGTGATGCAGGCTTGACAGAAGTTGTAGCCACAACAGCTGGTAAGATATGGCTCGCGTAGAGTGAGAAAACAGATGGGGCAATCCGTTTGTAGAGCATTCGGAGGTGGATCTACAAACTCGCAGTCATAACCAGGATAACCTTTCGACATAGTCTCGTATACCAAAGACGCGTACACAGCCAGACGTTTTTTCAATGTTGAATCAGACTGTTTACCAGGCTCTTGTAGACTGGTGTGAACCTTTCGTTCAGATATGATGGAGTAAAATTGATTTAGACAGTATTACCAAACCTCGCTATCAGTTTGAGTACAGTCTGAAATAATTCTGAATCAACGCGGTACCGGAACGCATTTACGTATGTTTCCCGCGTTCCCGGCCCTAAATGTATTTTTTATTCACGGTTTGAATTGCAATTACAAACAAAAACAATACAATACATGCATGTACACGTTACAAACAATACAATACAAACAACAAACATCTAAGCAGTACAGCATATTACTTCAATCATGCTTGAAATGCAGTCTGCGAGTTTCCGTTCAATCTTCCTGGATCAACCTATCTCTCTTCAAATTTGCCGCCAAACATCATAACAGTTGGGAACAATGGGAACGGTATGCTTAACCTAGTTACAATCCATGGTAAAATATTCTTGGTAAAAAAATGCCAAATTACATGTACCTAGTTTATTCCTGAATGACATATGCTGTGGCCATTACAAAGGTTGTGCATTGATGATGTAATCCAACACGTAACAGACAGAAGGTTTTCCCAGAATAACTGAGTGGAGACAGGCTGAGCTGAGACTTAGTTGAGTTTGACTGTGTTGAAGCAGGCTGTTGAGGTAAGCTGGGGTTTGAGGGTGACAGAGGTGCTGTGTTGACTGCATGCATCAGTGAGTTGATGGCTGAGTTATAGAACACTGGCATGGTGCAAGACATCTCACATTCTCCTGGGAATATAAAACATATCATATTATATTAAGGTGCACAACTCTTGTTATATGCTCTTACTTCATTGCCATGTGAATGGAAAGCCCTGAAGATGGATAGTGCATTTCAACTTTCTTTAGCTTGTCTGATCAAGTGACATTCATCAGAATCGTCAGGCTGCAGTCCACTTGGTCCAGTACAATGTAGTTCCAAGTTGCTCACCAACCTGCATGGGCTATCTGAAGTTCAGTGAGGCTGAGAAGTACTAGCTGGAGTAGTTGTCAAGAGACCATATTAGTGTTTAAATTGAAATTTAAAAACAGGGGGCAACTGAACAAGAAGTAGTTCCACGCTCAGTTGTATAGGGCTGTACGATTGCTGGTATCTTTGATCTTCTCTGTTCTTAGCTCTTTGCTCTTGCATGTGTCTTGTTTGATAAGAGAAACCAAACGCTTGCCTAACAAAAGGCTTGGAGATTTACGGGGATCCCCATTTTGAAAATGCCTGGAGTGCACTCGTGTACTCGACCCGAAGGTCTCTGTCCAAAGTTGAAGAGCTTCCGTCCACGTAGCTCGCCTAATTAGATCCATGAGAATTCTATGCAAAGAGACGCTTGGATATGTGGCCTTGGTGTTTCCACACACCGCACATCGGTGCCCAGGCATTTCACTGTCCGTACCACCGCTTACGCTTGCCTTTAGAGAACGCAACAAAACAAAGATTTGGCCACTAGCCTTGACGTCACGATTAATTTACCAGCTCAGCACTACGTACATGTACAGGGTGTTTCACAATCAAGGAAAATTGTTTATAAATTAACCACAAGCAGTTTATTAACAGGTAATTGTTGTTAAAAGTTCTAACACCTAAAGAAGACATGCTGGTGAAATAAAATTAATATTATCTTTAATGGTTAATTAACAATAATAAAAGTCCCAAAATCTCTATTCATTTCAATTAAATATTATTAATGTTAATAAATGTAGGGCTAGTGGTTAGTTAAAAGATGCAAACTGTACTTAAGTAACTGCTTCCATTTAGAAGTTATTCAAGATTGAAATCTTGATGTTTTGATTTTCGCAATGTACTTGATTTAGGGGCCATTGTATCTCGATTTAGTGGTTTGAATTTATTAATAAATTCGGCCAAGTTAATATTATTAAAATTCAAGGAAATGTTGGAGCTTTGGGATGCCTCTAAAATGGTATGTTTTAATTAGGTATTATCAGGAATTATTAATTCGTTTTGATAATTTATTTATTTTTGATTTTATTAAATTAATTATTAAATTAATATTTAGTTTGTTTACATCAACATTTAAGCTCGAGTTAATAGAGCATTGCGCAATAATTTTAAGTTAATTAACTGCTTGTGGTTAATTTATAAACAATTTTCCTTGATTGTGAAACACCCTGTATACTCGCGATCGCGCGCAACTGGTCTATTAATTATGGAATGCGATTTGTGCCAAAATTACACACTAAATCTGTAGTCGAAACCCGCAACATCGCAAGCCATTGTGCTGCGAGTTTCAATGCAACGCGTGCTGCGTGGAATTTCTGACTTACCGCATATCCATTTATAAGTGTCTTATTTGGCCTAAACTAATTTTAAATATACATGTATACATAACATACACAACCGTTTTAGAACCTGCGTGTCTACTTCCAGATCATCGATACCAGCATGGATTGTTTTTAATTATGGAACATAAGTTTCTGCTAGGGCTACTGTCCCTTTTTTTTTGCGACTATTTCTGGTAAGGAAAAAAAAAAAACCATATTTCCAATCCAGCTCTGTACATCTCCTCCTGATTCCCTATTTCTATTTCTCGCAGCTACCGTTGATATCGAAGGATCTCACCGGGTTGTGGTGACGGGTACAGCCTGATTGATCCAATAGGCCTACCACTCGTCCGTCTCCACACTTAACGGAAACCAACTGTATCTAGTCATACCTGACATCATTCATTCTGTCTGCCATTGTTCGCTGTCTACTGAAGGCGACTCTGTGAGCAAAACGAGGGGGGCAACCCCAGGGGCTTACTTCACAGCAATAATTTGCTCTCCATACTGCCTCCTCTGTCTGTCTCCCTACCCCTTTCCTTCGCTCACTACCCCTCCTTAGATCCATTGCAGTCCTCTGTACTAGACCACACTGATTTCATTCTAAGGGCTCCTGCATTTCACCTTTATGGCAGTCAGCAGTACCCGTCCAGAGCTGCTCCCAAGCTTGTGTACGTATACAGTGGAGCATCAACAGCTGCAGGCTCTTCACAAGGAGTTTTGTCAGCAGCTGGTTGGCACCAGATACTGGGGTCAGTATGTCAAAGCAGCTATCCACAACAGATGTATGACATCGCCATGATGCCAGAGGGAAGGAGAACTTGATCAGCAGGTGAGCCAAACAAATAGATTGCAAAAATTCCTTCCTCTTTATCCTCCTTTCCTTCCTCCCACCTTCCCTCCTCCCCTTATTCCAGGCCTGGGGAGGTCGATGGGGTCATACATCCCCCCCCCCCCCCTCTTCCGTAATGAAGGTCACAAGTGACATGACCTGCTGTTCCAATAATGAATTGTTATTTAGCGCATTATTTCTATGGTACTACTGACTGTTTCATAGTACAATTGGTCTGCATTTAGAATAGGGTATCTCTAAGTATACTCACTCACACACATCCGACCCTGCCCTCTCGTAAATCTGGCTACGGCCCTGTATCCTCCTCCCCTTCCTCCATCCCTCCTACTTTGCTGGCGAACAGCATCGTAACAGTTTTCTCTCTTCCTCCATACCTCAGGCCACTCCCTCATTGTTTAACAAGCTAGCTGAACTGGAAGCCATTTGGCGCAAGAGGGACGAAGCAGCACAGCAAAATGAAGCCCCAGTCGCTGGATCTTAGACCTACCATCTAAACAACAGACTTGTCACTTCTCCAGTTATAGTTCTCTCTGTATATGCAAGTTTGTGTGTGTGTGTGAGTGTGCTAGTTTGGATCTCCATTAAAAGAATAGTCCACTGATCAGGTTATCACATTCTCTTTACATATGCATGTGTGTGTGAAGTGTGTGTGTAGTCATAGGGAGTGTTTATTTATAAGATGTACTATTCTGTTTTTACCTCTCATCTGGAGAGCAATCCAACTGATCTAAGTTAATATTTATCTGCTGCACCTTTTGTATTGGATTTTAAAAGAATTAAATGGTACATGTATCTGATGTGCTCAAACTGTGTGTTGTGTGTGTGTGTGTGTGTGTGTGTGTGTGTGTGTGTGTGTGTGTGTGTGTGTGTGTGTGTGTGTGTGTGTGTGTGTGTGTGTGTGGACTCCATGTTGAAGGTCAGTGCTGCAGCCGTTGCTGAAATTGCAGGTGATATCCGGAACTGAGGAGATTTAGTCTGTCATGTTGAACACTTGAAGACATCCTTTTATCACATTCCTTTTTGGCTAGTCATTGGAGTAAATGTACTCTCAGTTGTTTTATTTTTGTGGCTGTTGTTCATTTTTATTTCAAAAAGAAATGATTGTTTAGCTTGCATGCTTTTTAGCTCCTGGTAGATTTAAAAGAAGAGATTGTATTACAGTATATGTATGCTTTTATCTTAGTATATCTTAAAGCACATTACATAAAAGAAAAGAAAATTTTAAAAACAAACAACACAAACTAAAACAAAATAGTGCATATGAAATACAATACGAATGTAGGGTAATATTAGATTACTATCATATATACGTACATAGACACACACACATCTCGATATGTACATGTAAGTTCTGGTAGTCCAGCTCCATCATCAAGTCCTGCTCCGCTTCTCCATTGGTTCTAGATCGTCGAAAGCACAGATTGGTGGCCCTCAAAATGGTAAAGGACAGCCTGGGCTCACATCCATCCTGCAACTTCGGATAACGTTTTTTTCTATTTCTTCAACAAGAAACGGCATGAAACACTCTGCTTCTCGGCCCAAAACTCCATCAATGTATACAATTAGTGGTGTAAATTTTATAATTATAATGAACATATCATAATGCTTATTAATGAACAGAGTAAACAAATGTAGAGAATAACCCACTCAATTGAAATACACTCTTGAGATTTAGAACAGTCCAAATCCTATAACTGCTTCCACCATATTATCCCCTCATTTCCATTTTAACGCAAGTTAAAGCTGTTGCGAACCTTCCAGTGGGGTCAGTGAAGAAACTTAAAATGGACTTGGTCAAACACCCATGGGACAATTTTCCATCTGAAAGAGAATGTTGGTAACACATATGCACATCTACCTTGACAAAACATACCATCTGCGTCATTGCTTGTTCTTCTAAATGTCATTGGAGATTAATTTCACTTCAACTTGTATCCTCTATAATATGAAGACAAAAAATGTAATTACTATACAAGATGGGACTAACCTCTACAAACTTTGCAACATGTGTAAACAAAATACCATTTCAATCTGTTGTGGATAAAGTATGACAGAACAATGCCACGCAATGTTTTTAATGCCTCTAAGAATTGATCCATAACTTTTTATTGTCCTGAAGTAATGCTCTAATTGCCAAATGGCATCTTGTTATTTCCAATCTCAAATACTGCATTTGCTGCATAATCAGCACCAAAAAAACTCTTCCAATTTTTTATCATCTCTTGCAACCATTATCTATTAATAATCATGTGCAGGTTAAGTACAGATTTCATGTAGCTAATTCATGTGCAATACTATGTGACACATTCCACTACCATCGGTACATTCTCACCTATATTATCAGGAATATCGCAGACATCAACAGCTATGTTTGCACAAGACTGCACTTCAGCAAAGTCACAACATCCTAGCACAATTCATGCACATTGCAGTGTAAACACCTAGATATGGCTGCATGCATGCAGGCCAGTAAGGACACCTTTTTAAAATGTTTGCTTGTGCATGATGAAGTATGTACATGTATGTTGCATGACCACACACAATACAATATGTGTAACACCTTAAGAAGCTTAGAAGGATCAAATTTTATTTGCTTTCATTGAAAACAATTTTTTTGTCTAATTGCAATTCTAAGTGCAAGGTTCCGAAAAAATAGATTGACTTAAAACAATTATTGATGCATTGAGGTAAATGTTTCAACAAACAAAAAGGGAAACTGTTAATTATAGTACTGCACTGATCTAGACATAAAAACAATGTGGTTGTACCTAAGATGTAAATCAACACTCAGACAAATCCTATATTTGGTAAATTGAGAACTTCAAATAGCATATGGTAACTGTGTTTGCAGATGCAATATCTTTGTCAATGTCTGGGTTGAAAGAATGATTTTTTTTTAAGAATTAAGGATTTATACTGCATCATGCATGGTGTGCAAGATCATAATTGGGCATAATGAAGGTCTTTATGAACCAGAACCTAAATGGATTCCTTGATGAAGGCCAGCCTTTGCTGAAATTGCAGGTGATATACCTTGCTTGCAGGCACTGCACAAAATCACTCTAGAAATTCATGATTCAAAATGCTGCCCACTGATGGCTAAGTGTTGTTTATGTTGGGCACTAAATTTATACTTTATTATGATTTTCTCCTAAATGCAGAACCTGCTTTCACTGAAGAAAGAAATAGAATGAGAGATAGAAAAAGCTATAATAGTTCCAAATAGTCATTTTGCTAGTGGTACACCTAATATGGTATGGAGACACCACCTTGCATGTCTTCAAAAACGGATGGAATAGTACAAACAAGGTATATGCATGTAGATGGGCTATGGTGCAGTAGAAGACCTCTTTTTTGTTTTTTTATTTTTTTAAAATCATTCATTCCACCCAGAATTCTTCTGACATTGATCTAGTGAAGGATATTGTGTCTGCAAACAAGGTTACCACCATATGCTATTTGAAGTTCTCATTGTATTTCACTTTTTTCACAACTAGAGAATTTACTAGGGGTATAATCATATTGTCATTTATGCTATTTTGAATCATGAATTTCTAGGCAGTGCCTGCAAGCAAGGTATATCACGTGCAATTTCAGCAAAGGCTGGCCTTCATCAAGGAATCCATTTAGATTCTGGTTCATAAAGACCTTTATTATGCCCAATTATGATCTTGCACACCAAGCATGGTGCAGTATAAACCCTTATTTCTTAAAAAAAAATCATTCTTTCAACCCAGAATTCTTCTGACATTGATCTAGTGAACGATATTGCATCTGCAAACAAGGTTACCATATGCTATTTGAAGTTCTCAATTTACCAAATATAGGATTTGTCTGAGTGTTGATTTACATCTTACGTAATTGTTTTTATGTCTAGATCATCAATATAGTTAATGAAATTGTTTTAAGCTAATCTATCTTTTTCGGAAATTTGCACTTAGAATTGCAATTAGACAAAAAAAATTGTTTTCAATGATGCCATGGAGAAAGCAAATAAAAGTAGCTTTGATCCTTCTAAGCTGCTTAAGGTGTTATACATATTATATTGTGTGTGGTCATGCAACATACATACTTCATCATGCACAAGCAAACAATTTAAAAAGGTGTCCTTACTGGCATGCATGCGTGCAGGCATATCTAGGTGTTTACACTGCAATGTGCATGAATTGTGCTAGGATGTTGTGACCTTCCTGCTCTTGCTGAAGAGCAGTGTGCATCAGGTTCTTGTGCAAACATATATAGCTGTTGATATTTGTGATATTCCTGATAATATAGGTAAGAATGTACGGATGATAGTAAAATAATGTGTCACATAGTATTGTACATGAATTAGCTACATGAAATCTGTACTTAACCTGCACATGATTATTTTAAAATCGATGATGGTTGCAAGAAATGATAAAAATTGGAAGAGTTTTTTTGGTAGCGAATGCAGTATTTGAGATTGGAAATAACAAGATGCCATTTGGCAATTAGAGCATTACTTCAGGACAATAAAAAAGTTACGGATCAATTCTTAGAGGCATTAAAAACATTGCGTGGCATTGTTCTGTCATACTTTATCCACAACAGATTGAAATGATATTTTGTTTACACATGTTGCAAAGTTTGTAGAGGTTAGTCCCATCTTGTATAGTAATTAAATTTTTTGGCTTCATGATCATGTTACGCGCAAAGCGTGGATTTGCGCAATTCCGGGGATTGTCCTGCGCAAACCCTGGATCCATGGTTTGTGGTACAAACCATGGATTGCTCGCGCAATCCTGGGATTGCTCGTGCGCAAAGCATGGATCAGGACAATCCTGGGATTGCCCTGCGCAAAGCATAGATCAGACATGTCTGTAATATATTTAATTAGCGATGGGTAACGAATAATGAGTACATCCACATTACTTTATATCAAATAACATGCGTTTGGAGTACAAATAAAAGGCCTATGGTGTACAAATACAATTGTTCTCTACTGATGAGACACTGAGCACAATGGTTCAGAACTCTTGAAAATGTAGTCAGGTTCATTACATCTTGATAAGCAGTTCTTCATATCTCCCTTTGTACAGTTGCTTGGCAAGCCTCCAATAATGCTACCAAATATGAAATACATTTCCCCTGAGATACCCAGTATCTGCAGAAATATATGGAGAAAATTTTTTATTACATCAAGATTTTAATTGGCCTTGCATGTATAAATTACTAGCTTAATTTTATGCCAATCAGCCCAAGACTAATTTCCATCGATTAACTATCATTTCTCTTTCCTCAAGTCCTTGACTTTGAGGATGCTGGTCTGTCATCAAGAATGGTCAAGCCATCAGGCCAGTTCTTTACAAAATCAGCAATTAAAGTGCTCCCGTTGTAATATTTTGCATGGGTAAACTTGAATAAGATATAAGCAATTAACTGAGTCGGTGCAAGGTTCCAGCTAGGCCACCTCCTTGCCCTACTCCTCTGATTGGCTCTGAAGAGCAGGATTGGTCCATACCTATCCAATCACAAACTGAATATCCACACCCGTAGACCATGGAAGACATTCAAAGAATGCTGAATCTATATTTGAAAAACATACATGTATAACTATGAAATAAACCATTTTTTCTGTACATAAATGTGTAAGTTTTTTTTTTTGTTTTTTTTTTTTGTAACATATGTAATACATGACCTTGTTGTTGACAATGTCATAAAATATCTTCCACATACACCAATTTACTAGCATGGTGGTGTTATTAGAATCCTAAACAGTTTTTTTTTTTTTAATGACGAAAAATACTTGTCACATGTTTCTAATGCTGGCTGGTGAACATACCACATAACAGAGCAGTGGCGTCGGAAGGAGATAATAGTAGGGGGGGGGGGGCGCTAAGTGTGATGCCCTGGGGAGGGTCCGGGAGGGGGGCACCCCTCCTGCCCAGCTAGGGGGTATGGGGGAGCGCTGTGAGCTCCCCCATCGGGGTCTGGGGCGGAGCCCCAGAAGCCAACGCTTTTTGCGTTTAAAAACTCCAAAAACTACACAAAAACGCGGCGGCCACGCAAGAGGCCTAGACCTTTATTATACATGTATACTAAGCCCCCCACAAAAAAAAAATGGCTCATGTTTAAACGAGCGTATCATCGTAATCCTGTTTCAATATTTCTGGAAAGGAATGGTGCTCTAACAAGATTTTGAAGAACGGCGCGCAGGATTACGTCGTTCAAACCATAGATAGTTCAAACACGAGCCACTTTTTTGGTGGGGCTGTGGGGGTTAGTATTATTCTTTGCTGACACTTCACCACTGCGATACGCGATCCAACCAGCAATTAATATGGCAGTTAATTAACCCTACGCGAGCGGGAATTGGCAGCTGTTAGCATTATCTGATTCACTGCAATGTTGTACATGTTAATTGATTGTGCATGCGGATGTTCGATCGTAATTGGCACCACATGCAGCGATACTTAGGATTGTGAATAAAATTAACCCGAGCCAATAATGGGGGGCGGAACGATACTTTCGCCCCCCCCCCCCCCTTTATTGTTGCAGGGGGGGGGGCGATAGCCCCCTCTGCCCCCCCGGTTCCGACGCCTATGCAGAGTCAGCAACTTTACCCAAAGCTTCAAACGGTCGGTACTAGTCCCATTTATAAGCGCAACTACCCAACAAACTAGCTCCCTGATTTCCTTTTTGACAAATACGGCTGTACTTCAGTTTACATACTTTAACTTCATCGTGATAAGCCGGCGCCCATAAGTGTGTTACATATTGACAGTACAGATACGACTTTCACTCACTATCGTGATTAGCGGGCGCCCATAAGCTGGATTCAAGCGAAGCCACTAGGCCTTTTACAACCATCACAAGAAAGTGTTCTATTGAGGGTATCAATCGATCCGCTCTTAATAATGCCTACCACACAATTAACTTACCCTCTTGAAAAGCCCAAATAGGTTGGAGACCCAGACCGACAGGTTATCTCAACTTATCTGTCTGTACGCTCAACGGCTCTGCCAGGCTCTGGCGTAGTCGATACAGCTTTTGTGCCTTCGTTATAATTGAACATTACGAGATACGCGAGTTGATTGGGTTAAAAAAAATATAAGGGCAATCTCGAGTTTGCGCAAACAAACCATGGATCCAGGGTTTGAGCAGGACAATCCCGGGATATCGCAAATCCACGCTTTGCGCGTAAAAATCATATCAAAGAGGATACAAGTTAAAGTGAAATTAATCTCCAATGAGATTTAGAAGAACAAGCAATGACGCAGATGGTATGTTTTGTCAAAGTAGATGTGCATATGTGTTACCAACATTCTCTTCCAGATGGGAAATTGCCCCATGGGTGTTTGACCGAGTCCATTTTAAGTTTCTTCACTGACCCCGCTGGAAGGTTCGCAACATCTTCAACTCGCGTTGAAATGGAAATGAGGGTATGATATGGTGGAAGCAGTTATAGGATTTGGACTGTTCTAAATTTCAAGAGTGCATTTCAATTGAGTGGGTTATTCTCTACATTTGTTTACTCTGTTCATTAATAGGCATCATGATATGTTCATTATAATTATAAAATTTACACCACTAATTGCATACATTGATGGAGTTTTGGGCCGAGAAGCAGAATGTTTCATGCCGTTTCTTGTTGAAGAAATAGAAAAAAACGTTATCCGAAGTTGCAGGATGGATGTGAGCCCAGGCTGTCCTTTACCATTTTGAGGGCCACCAATCTGTGCTTTCGACGATCTAGAAGCAATGGAGAAGCGGAGCAGGACTTGATGATGGAGCTGGACTACCAGAACTTACATGTACATATCGAGATGTGTGTGTGTCTATGTACGTATATATGATAGTAATCTAATATTACCCTACATTCGTATTGTATTTCATATGCACTATTTTGTTTTAGTTTGTGTTGTTTGTTTTTAAAATTTTCTTTTCTTTTATGTAATGTGCTTTTAGATATACTAAGTTAAAAGCATAGATTTACTGTAATACAATCTCTTCTTTTAAATCTACCAGGAGCTAAAAAGCATGCAAGCTAAACAATCATTTCTTTTTGAAATAAAAATGAACAACAGCCACAAAAATAAAACAACTGAGAGTACATTTACTCCGATGACTAGCCAAAAAGGAATGTGATAAAAGGATGTCTTCAAGTGTTCAACATGACAGACTAAATCTCCTCAGTTCCGGATATCACCTGCAATTTCAGCAACGGCTGCAGCACTGACCTTCAACATGGAGTCCACACACACACACACACACACACACACACACACACACACACACACACACACACATAAACACACAGTTTGAGCACATCAAATACATGTACCATTTAATTCTTTTAGCAACAGATACATGTACGAAGAGATTAACTTAGATCCATTGGATTGCTCTCCAGATGAGAGGTAAAAACAGAATAGTGCATCTTATCAATAAACACTCCCTATGACTACACACACACTTCACAGACATACACACACCGGCATGCATATGTAATAAGATTGTGATAACCTAGCTGATCAATAGACTATTCTTTTAATGGAGATCCAAACTAGCACACTCACACACATACAAACTTGCATATACAGAGAGAATTATAACTGGAGAAGTGACAAGTCTGTTGTTTAGATGGTAGGTCTAAGATCCAGCGACTGGGGCTTCATTTTGCTGTGCTGCTTCGTCCCTCTTGCGCCAAATGGCTTCCAGTTAAGCTAGTACGTTAAATGATGAGGGAGTGGCCTGAGGTATGGAGGAAGAGAGAAGACTGTTACGAGGCTGTTCACCAGCACAGGAGGGATGGAGGAAGGGGAGGAGGATACAGGGCTGTAGCCAGATTTACGAGAGGGGAGGGTCGGATGTGTGTGAGTGAGTATACTTAGAGATACCCTATTCTAAATGCAAACCAATTGTACTATGAAACAGTCAGTAGTACCATTGGAATAATGCGCCAAATAACAATTCATTACTGGAACAGCGGGTCATGTCATTTGTGACCTTCATTACGGAAGGGGGGGGGGGGGGGGGATGTATGACCCCATCGACCTCCCCAGGCCTGGGATAAGGGGAGGAGGGAAGGTGGGAGATAGGAAAGGAGGATAAAGAGGAAGGAATTTTTGCAATCTATTTGTTTGGCTCACCTGCTGATCAAGTTCTCCTTCCCTCTGGCATCATGGCGATGTCATACATCTGTTGTGGATAGCTGCTTTGACATACTGACCCCAGTATCTGGTGCCAACCAGCTGCTGACAAAACTCCTTGTGAAGAGCCTGCAGCTGTTGATGCTCCACTGTATACGTACACAAGCTTGGGAGCAGCTCTGGATGGGTACTGCTGACTGCCATAAAGGTGAAATGCAGGAGCCCTTAGAATGAAATCGATGTGGTCTAGTACAGAGGACTGCAATGGATCTAAGGAGGGGTAGTGAGCGAAGGAAAGGGGTAGGGAGACAGACAGAGGAGGCAGTATGGAGAGCAAATTTATTGCTATGAAGTAAGCCCCTGGGGTTGCCCCCCTCGTTTTGCTCACAGAGTCGCCTTCAGTAGACAGCGAACAATGGCAGACAGAATGAATGATGTCAGGTATGACTAGATACAGTTGGTTTCCGTTAAGTGTGGAGACGGACGAGTGGTTGGCCTATTCGATAAATCAGGCTGTACCCGTCACCACAACCCGGTGAGATCCTTCGATATCAACGGTAGCTGCGAGAAATAGAAATAGGGAATCAGGAGGAGATGTACAGAGCTGGATTGGAAATATGGTTTTTTTCCTTACCAGAAATAGTCGCAAAAAAAAGGGACAGTAGCCCTAGCAGAAACTTATGTTCCATAATTAAAAACAATCCATGCTGGTATCGATGATCTGGAAGTAGACACGCAGGTTCTAAAACGATTGTGTATGTTATGTATACATGTATATTTAAAATTAGTTTAGGCCAAATAGGACACTTATAAATGGATATGCGGTAAGTCACGCGCAGCACGCGTAGCATTGCTTGCGGTGTTGTGGGTTTCGACCACAGATTTAGCGTGTAATTTTGGCACAAATCACATTCCATAACGAACAGAAGAAATCAATAGCTACAGGACTCCTCTATGCACACTCCGAATTTGACGCGTTTTCAATACTCGTACGTGGAGAAATGTGGATTTCTAACCCGCGGGGTTAACGATTGTTGTATCCACGGCACGGAAAATGTGTGGATCACAAAAATCGATTTTCACACAGAGAATTGGTGTGGGAACAAGTACGAAATTTTGAAAGAAAAAAGTTGTACTGTCGCGAAGATGTGCTGCTTAGTACAACGTGTAATTTTTATAGTGATAAAATTATAACCCCACAAGCCCGATTTTGCTGGACACTGTCCCATATAATGTCGCTAACTTTCCATCACGATGAGCGTCGAGCGTTGTGCTCAAGACACAAAAGCAGTTAAGCTCAGAGCCGTAAGCCCAAAGCCCAGAGCCGTAAGCCCAAAGCCCAGAGTCGTAAACCCAAAGCCCAGAGCCGTAAGCCCAAAGCCCAGAGCCGTAAGCCCAAAGCCCAGAGCCGTAAGCCCAAAGCCCAGAGCCGTAAGCCCAAAGCCCAGAGTCGTAAGCCCAACGCCCAGAGCCGTAAGCCCAACGCCCAGAGCCGTAAGCCCAACGCCCAGAGCCGTAAGCCCAAAACCCAGAGCCGTAAGCCCAAAGCCCAGGGAGAACTATGGGATGGAAAGGCTATTATTACGTCATTGCATGTTTACAGTGTCACGCTCGAGAGCGCGACCTACCGGGCCACCGTAATATCCAAACGGCCAGCCGTGAACGTGAACGGATTGGTAAAAGCTGGCCGCGGCATCACTGCCTAGGGGTTGGAATGAATACATGTAAACCGGCTATGGCGGCGCGGGAGCGGGGTGTATAGGGGAGCGCTGTAAGCTCCCCCATACCCCCCAGGCCCTCCCTCCAGACGATCTTGTTTTTTTGCATACATCAGTATAGCGAACACACAAAAACTGCCAACATGCTATGGAATAAGGAATCCCTATAGCTGTCATATGCACCCAGTGCTGTCGATTCAGTAGCTTAATTAATGCATCATGGGGGTCTGGTGTGTTTAGCGCCAGAGGTGTATACAAAAAAAAAAAAAAAAAAAACTAAAAAAACTAAACCGGTTCATCCTACAAAGGGAATGCATATTTGTGAAATATCCATGCTATTTTTTTTTTAAAGGTGAAAAGGCCAAAATAGCAGGATTAATCAAGTCCCCAGACTCAACTGCGGCAGGATTAATTACATCACCGTTGGATGTATAAATGCAGAACCATGTTTTACTAAATTTTGACCAACTATAATGAGCGGATCAATCCGGTTTGCCTTTTTGCCTTGCTTAGTGCGGAAACGAGCTTACAAGGAAAATAGCGTCTCTTGGGTAGGTGAATTTTAACTGAATAGATATTCAAGTTATAAAATTATCATAAAGCTGGAAAGAGCATGGGAAATGCATTTTAATGGTATATCAGATATCGTTCATATTACGAACAATAATGGACGTTTGTAACGGGAAAAAAGAGATGCGGTAGTCAATACTAATCAATGGGTGCGGTAAATATAAAATTGGCGGTTTCAAACGATGTAATGAGGCAAAGTTGATATACATGTACATGTATTATCATATTCATAATTTAGCTTTCTGACCCTATACAGGCTATTGGTATGTTTTTTTTTTGCTTATTATGCATTTGCATACAATTAAAATTAATACTGATTTATTTGCAAGACAAAATAGGATTAGAGCACTTCCATATGCATGATACAGCAAATATGATAAGTCAAAAGTGGTCACAAAACTCAAGATCACCATGATATAATCACTAGTAATTTATCTATTTCATGGATCATCAGTCTTCTTCACCATCTCCAGTCTCTGCATTAACCCAGTCACTTAGCATCAGAAAGAAGTTCTGTTGGTGGTTATGTGTTTTGCCAAAACTATGCCAGCACAGTTGCTACAGTCCGAATGCAGTGTTTTTTTTTGTAATTGATGACATAAGAAATTTTTGGTTTGCACACTAATATTTGGTACAATCCAATCAAAGTGATGGTACTGGGTTTGACTAAGGCAAGACATACACTGATATTGGTATAGAATTTCATGATCAAATGTTTCTACTAGTTTTACTTCCAATATTTTTATTATTTACTTCAGTATTGCTTGCCCTGGCAACACATTTGACTTAGTTTTGACGTAGTGGTGCCCTGGAAAGTAGAAAAGCCCTTTTCATATAAATGGTACTTGAAGAATGTTGCCATCATTAAATGCCTGATAAGGTTCCACAAATACAACGAAGTCCTTGAATGTCTTCATGAAATGGTAAGTACATGTAAGTGAAAATCTTTCCCTGATATCGTATATATACATATATAATTTTTGGTACTTCAAAACAACGCTCTAGCGATACATATACGCAGTATCAATCTATACGGGAGAAAATGGCGGTTATTGAATAGATTATTTGGCGCCATCTAAAACACGTGAAACTATCATAATAAACGCTACAGTGTTTAAAGAATGAGTTTTAGTGGATACCAAACGCATCTTTGGATGAATAAGGTGCGTATTCATTCAATGGAATTGGTCCATTTTCTGAGTGGTACATACGTTGCCCAGTACACAATCTTTCCAAAAAGATACACATGTAGGCATAGATCTGGGTATCTGGTGAATTCAAGTGTTAATCGATGTCACCTCAGCCAATTAGTTTACAAAATCACCAAGTGAAACATAGCACAATATATAACTACATGGGCCACTGTATGCATTCAGTATACCTGTGAATTCTATAGCCATCACAATTATACTACAACCTGTAACCAATTACAAATAGACCAAGATAGTTATTGCTGGTGGGAAGATTCCTTTCAGGAAACTTAACATGGATGCAACGATCCTTGGTGACAGGAAACGACATATTTTCTGAGTTGTGTGATACGGCCCCTTGAGGGTAAATGTAAAGGTAGAAGTATTTGATGTACTGGACACCTTCCTCAGATGTTTCCAAAGTAATTTCAACAGTAGCGCTAATTGGATTATTACCTGTATATCCCGCCACATAGATCATGACTTCCTTTGCCTCTGGTGGAACATGTGTAGCATAGGAAAAAATCTGGATGCCAGAATTTGCACTGCTCACACTATCCATCTTTTGCTTGCCGATGGAAACCCATGCCTATAAAAAAAAAAAGATCAGCATAATATTTATCCGCTTTTGTGATTTGATTATGTGCAAATTGAGATGGCTACATGGTATATCGATTCCTTAATAGACCTTACGCACAAATTGAAAATGATGAATTTCGCCTTGAATTGGATTATTTTTTTTACAGCATTCCTCCAGTACTTGTCATAGCTGATTTTATTATTGGAGGAATACCATTTAATGTCAGTATAACGAATTCATCATTTTGTGCATATGGTTTGATGCCTAGATGACTTACTAGTTTGAGTTGCTTGTTGAGCTCTCTCTTCTGATCAGCTTTTATCTGCACTATCTCCTCAGCCATTTTGGCCTTGAACTCTACTATTTCAGCAGCCATTTTGGTCTTCAACTCTACTATTTCAGCTGCCACCCTGACCTCTAACATTGTTTTCTCAGCAGCTATTTGATCTAGCCTTTTGGACAAAAAGACGTTTTCGTTTGCTAACTTCCTATTAATCATTGTTAGGTGAACAAGTAGCCCATTGTTCAGGTGACTTTGAACATCCTTACGTGGAAGTCTCACCTTGCAGCCTTCAGAGCTGAACTCACAGTCCACTACAGTAAGTGGACAGTCATCTTTCACGTGATGTGGGATATTTTGACGTTCTACGATTCCCTCACATTGCTCACAGGGAACAGGGTACTTTGGGCACAGAGGCCAGTGGTTATTGATTACATCATCATACCACGAGGCATAGTCATGGCACCAATCACAGTGAAATGGACGGAACCCGCAAACTGCCTCATGTAGTGAGATGTCCTCACGTTTTGCGACGCTGTGACAGTTAGCATACCGACATTTCATCTCCAGGTGCGGACATTCATCTGTGAGATGGCCGTCCAAACCTACAAGTTTCCCTCTCCAACTACAGCCAGATAACTTATGCTCGCAGTTTACGTCAAGCTCTTTCATATTTCTCTCCAATCCTTTGTTATGGAATGTAGTAAATTGAGCTCCGTTACATAATGGACACGGCTTTCCGTCTTTTTGGACCCTAGTGATGCAGGCTTGACAGAAGTTGTATCCGCAACAGCTGGTAAGATATGGCTCGCGTAGAATGAGAAGGCAGATGGGGCAATCCGTTTGTAGAGCATTCGGAGGTGGGTCTACAAACTCACAGTCATAACCTTTCGACATAGCATAGATTAATAACCTTACGGAACCACAGCCAGAGTTTTTTCAATGTTGAATCAGACTGTTTACCAGGGGCGGATACAGGATTTCAGAAAGGGGGTTGTTAATGAATAATAATTAAAGAGGGGAGGGTGCGGGTGGATGTTCTTAGCTCTTTGCTCCATTTCTGTTGTCAGGGATGATTCTTATATGTAAAACGATAAAATCCAAGGCTAGAACGTTCACCATGGCGACTTCTACAACCAATCGCACAGCAACTAACAACCATTTCTTAGGCACGGACAATAAATTTGCCAACCAAATTTAATATTCATTGATTTTGGTCACGTGCTTGAGTGTCCATTGGACCTATGTATATATTGATTGCGCATTATTTGGATCGTATTTTATTTACAAACTATGTTCGATTCACTCGTCTAGTACGCCACAACTGCCACATTTGTAGTTCTCGCAGTATGTGAATAGTCTCTCCCTGGACGCTTTTTCTGTGAGAAGTTGTTACCTTTGCAAAACTGTTGACATCAATAAATCATCCGCGCGAGTACTACGACTCTACGTGCATGGCAAATTGGCAATATATAGGCCTATAACTTGTGCTTATAAAAACATGTTCTATTTCGCTTTGGAACCATAAGCACTGATCATGTAGGGTGCAATTAAAGCCTGTATTTGCACCCAGTGTACATTATAACTTGTGCTTATAAAAACATGTTCTATTTCGCTTTGGAACCATAAGCACTGATCATGTAGGGTGCAATTAAAGCCTGTATTTGCACCCAGTGTACATGTACATGTATATGTACACTTGTACGGTACCTCCTTTGCAGTAGCCATTGTGTATGAGAATTTTGGCTCCCCCCTTCAATTAATGGCTGGTTGGTCATATAAAGGTCATAAAATTTTCATGGTGCAATGGCTTCAGCATAGGTCTTTAGAACCATGATTCCAGGCAGCCTGCCTGAAATTTTTTTATTTCTTATTAGCTTGCTGAGAGCGTATTTGCTAAAATGTACAGTACCAGTCAGTGAATGTATACCACCTCAATGATGAATTTTGAGTCTGTCATATGTCTACAGTGGAAACCGTGGTACATGACATTAAAATTTTTTTCCTGCTCTTCAATGTTTGGAATCGGTTTTAACAATAATGGTATGAACTAATGAAATTCTAACAATGCAGTTTGGTTGGCAAACTAGTTGTCTACAAGAGTTTGAAATTGAAACTTGTCACGTGACTTCTTGGTTTCTAATTTTGGAAATGTGTGCCCCTCGTTCAGCAAAAGTAATTCTAGCTCATTTCTCCTCCGTTCGGAAACGGATGAGGCTGAACGTTGGCATATAACTACCACGCACATAGCTATATCACTTGGTCGGGCCAAATGTTGAATGCGGTAAACAGTTTGAGGACCGCGGCTGCAAATGTGCTGTTTTAGGGGGAGACGCGTTTAGCTGTTTGTCTCGTATCGCGTTGTGCTTATGCTACCGTAAATTCACAATGCATAGAAAACAGATATATCTATCTGAAACGCTCGTTTAATGTCAACTTTCGTTTACTTTGTCGCAAAAAAGTTAGCCTCGAAAGGTTGGGTCCTAAAAGTCAGCCATTTTCGGATGAATAACATTACAATTATTTACATTATTGTGGTTATCGTTGTTATGAGTGAAGCGAACAAGCTGAAAACGGCTACCACGAAGAGCTAAAGAGGTACTGCCACAATGGGAAGTTTTGAAACAAAGTAATGCTCCAAGGGGAAACCCCAATGCTGCTGGTTTTAAGAAATAGTGAGCAAAGAACTGGAATCGTTAGCTCAGCATTGATGCTAGGGCACTCGCACTGAGAATGTACTACATTGATCTGAGCATTCTTTGCATTAATCAGAGAAATTACCTCGCTCAGTTCGATGTAGTACATTCTCAATACGAGCATCGATCCTAGCATCAATGTCAGACAGGTTTGGCATGTGCTGGGCTAACGATTCCAGTTCCTTGCTCGTTATTTGATGCAGTCCTTTGAATTCGACTCGTCGACTTGATAGATTGAACGATTGCCTCTTCAAACCTGCAGCTCTGGGATTTCCCCTGGGAGCACTTTTTTTTTTTTTCTTTCAAACTTTCCCAAAGTGGCAGTACCTCTTTGTTAGCTCTTCGTGGTAGCCCGCGTGATACTGGGCCTTCCGTTTGGTTCTGAAAAGAACCGTTATCCGCTTGTTCAATTCTTCCATCTTCACTCATAACAAAGATAACCACAATAATGTAAATAATTGTAATGTTATTCATCCGAAAATGGCTGACTTTTAGGACCCAACCTTTCGAGGCTAACTTTTTTGCGACAAAGTAAACGAAAGTTGACATTAAACGAGCGTTTCAGATACAAATACCTGTTTTCTATGCACTGTGAACTTACGGTAGCATAAACACAACGCGATACGAGACAAACAGCTAAACGCGTCTCCCCCTAAAACAGCACATTTGCAGCCGCGGTCCTCAAACTGTTTACCGCATTCAACATTTGGCCCGACCAAGTGATGTAGTTATGTGCGTGGTAGTTATATGCCAACGTTCAGCCTCATCCGTTTCCGAACGGAGGAGAAATGAGCTAGAATTACTTTTACTGAACGAGGGGCACACATTTCCAGAAATAGAAACCAAGAAGTCACGTGACAAGTTTCAATTTCAAACTCTTGTAGACAACTAGTTTGCCAATCAAACTGCATTATTAGAATTTCGTTAGTTCATACCATTATTGTTAAAACCAATTCCAAACATTGAAGAGCAGGAAAATTTTTTTAATGTCATGTATCACGGTTTCCACTGTAGATCATGCATCTTTAAGGTGTGGTCTTTGTAGATGGTATGCTGCTGCACAGCCAGATGGCCACATGCTTTGCAAAATTCACTTGGACATGCCAATCCCAATTATACAGTAATACAAGAGTAATTGAGAGTACTACTGTACAATGGTCAAGCAAGCTCAAAGTGACTTTCGGTCATATGTGACCATGTACATAGTAAAGCAGTTGGTGAGGTCATGGGTCTGTAGTCAAGAATGCAGTGCATGCTATGGTGCACAGTGGATTTCTATACGTGTCGGTCAAGCAGTGACCATAATTTGAAATTACAAAGTGTCCACCACCCAGTACATATTTCGTACATGATGTAAATGTACATGAAATGCAAGGACAAAGTTCAAAGGGTGAAAGGCATAATGCAACAACACTTTTTAAGCGTTTTTCCTACACTGGAAGCCGGAAAACCACCGTCAAGACGACCTTTACACTCGGCCGTTTATTTTAAACTGCAACCGCCATCTTGGAACATGCCATATTCAAGGGGTTTAGTACAGCCGTCAGAAAAAGCGTCCATCTTAGAACACGCTATACATTTATACACCCATCTGTCCACTATACCAAGTATAAGGGATTTTCACATCTCTGTGGCAGTTGGTGCAAACAAGCCTCGTGTTCGTACCCTATTCGACACGGGTATGGTAGCTTCCGCAATTACAGTGTTGCGTAGGAGAGTGCTGCCAAGACAGGACTTGCACTGTTCTCATTAGGAGAGATGGCACTATCCAGCCGTTCGTTATTTATGTGCATCACTACAATCAAAGACTAGTAGCAAAGCGAATTCCATTCGCACGTGGTTGCCAGGTCGATAATTAGCAGGTAACTAGGTAGTTAATTTCATCACGGGCGGAGGCCTAATGTCCATGTATCGAAACGGCCGTGGCCGATCGGCGGATCTCTGCATGGTATGTGGGTGCAAACTTCATAGAGGAGTCGAAGCCAAGGGCAAACCACCAAAGCCAGAGCCTACATACCAGTGCAGCACCTACACTGATAGTCTTTGGTCTCAGTGTCTCTACAGACCAGGAGATCCACCCACAATTGTTCTGCACATTTGTGCCATAAGGCAATGTTGAGGGTGCAGGTGTAAGAACCAATAGAAGTGTCAAGTGCAGCCATATAACTGGTCCACATACACTGCTGACACTTGTAAGGTACAGGTTCATGTAGCTTAACATGTTATTCTGTAGGCATGTAAATCATTTTACAAGTATAGCAGGTATGGTACACACCAACAGGCATCACGGCTGTGATAGACCATCTGCTATTATCACCAAAGTACTGGTGCTTTCTGTGTCAACAAAACAGATATTGTCAATGGTAAATGCAGTTAAGTGTCCAATTTGTTTGTACATGCTACATTAACCTATAGAGCTACCATGCCATGCCTATGTTTGTGGTTGGTGTCTTAAGGAGAGGATTCGTGTCACTGTACGACTCAAGTGCCCCTGCTGCTATTCAGTCACCAGTCTTCAGCCCGCCGAGCTCATACAGCCTCCAGAGCTTATCATTCGGTTGCTTGGTGACATAATGGTGCATTGTACATCTTGTGGGACAGATGTTATGGCTTGAGCTTACAACACACCTCATTGCCGTCAGCACAACGAGCCATGATAGCAGCACAAGTTCTACATGAACTTCTTCAAAACAGCACAATCCAACCACCTACGGGAGGAGCAGTAAGTACATACATGCAATGGTACAGTTTCTATATCAAACTAGCACATGCTTAGAAGCAGTCTCACACTAACACAGAACTTCATTTTAAACAGGCCAGTTCATACACATGTACACACCACATACGCACACATGCTCAGAAACAATCTTACACTAACACAGAACTTCATTGCATTTTTATTCTAACAGGCAATGCTATCAAGGATTTTTTAAATACCTTTGATGCCAAGTTCAAAGGTGCCAGAAGAACTATAAAAGTGCACATCCTACTGAGAACATCACATGTTGGATTGCATTCGTTCCCACCTCGCTGGATGTGGGTTGATGGGGGAGCAGGGGGCCGAGTCTATCCACTCCTAGTTCAACAGCCTTGCAGCTACTTATAAAACCATCCCTGATCCAATAAACAGGCTGAAGTGCATTATGAAGGAACACTACTTAAAGGTCTCTCTTCAAATTCAGAGTGCCACACCTCCTAAACTTAAGCTTACGTAGATGCAATGCTCAATAACGGGTACTAATACCATACTAGACAGCACAAAAAAATTGATTCAAGAGTGTTTGATGGTGGGCTAAAATGTTGAAATGCATGGCATCGTGATTCAGGCAAGCCAAGTTAAGCCAAGTTAAGCTAGGTACATGTAGGTGAGGTCAATGGCGTCAAACATCGAGGAAATATTGCAATATTCCAAACGCCTACTGCGTGAGTTAGGAATCGCGGCACCACGAGTTTTATTGAGAATCTTACAGCCAAGACTATCTCAGTTATATTGTAAAAGTTTCAGGGTACTTCATAAGGGCAGAAGAAGTACCAGAGCAATGTGCATCACTTGACCTCAAACAACACACACAGAATTCGCGAGCGTGTAACACATTATCCACCGAATATAAGCGGCATTAACTCACATTGTTCAGAGCGCCAGACAATATAGAAGTAGGATCCGATGTCAAACGAAGAGTTCAAAACAGTCCTCGTGGTAAAAAGGGAGCATCTTTTAAGCTCATATTAGTTGCTAAGGTCGTAATTAGGTCCGTTGCTATGAAAAAATTTCGTATCACGGGGCGTAGCCTTTTTGTCACAGGTTCAGAAACAGCCGTGGGGGTACGATAAATATATTCACAACTGGGGGAGCGTACAGGAGGGGGAGTGCCCCTCCCGTGACAGCAAGGGGTCTGGAGGAGCGCTCATAGCTCCTCCAGTGGGGTCTGGGGCGAAGCGCCGAAGCCCTAGCCGCTTTTTGCATTTGCGTTTATTCAGCATGAAATTCTCAGTGATATCCAATACAAACATCATACGATATCCGGATTACTAAGGCCTGACCTTGCATGGAAGATAGCGACGAGAAAACTCCTCATTTTCACAATGCTATGGTTCCTACTGCTATAGATATTAGGTTACCTCTAATATCTATGGCAAGACCGTCTCTTCTCCTTGGCTGCCATCTCAGCCACCCCAATGTGTTATGCAACACTCCACTTTCAAATGTACTTGTGTTTGTGTGTGCAGCATTCCCAATTGAGAAAATATCCCTCCCCTCCCTTCTCCTTATCAGTTCATGGTAAACAGCCCATACCTCTATAAAACGTATATCCTGTACATACCTTCTCCAGTTGCTCTACTCTTTATAGTACACCACCCCAGACTTTTTGCTCATCCCTTCCCTTCCCTCCCTCCTCCCCTGTTCTTGCTCATCCCTTCCCTTCCCTCCCTCCTCCCCTGTTCTTGCTCATCCCTTCCCTTCCCTCCCTCCTCCCCTGTTCTTGCTCATCCCTTCCCTTCCCTCCCTCCTCCCCTGTTCTTGCTCACTCCTTCCCTTCCCCCCCTCATCCCTGTACTGATTAGCAGTATAAAAAACTCTTGTGATGAGTCTATTACTGCAGACACATGAAATAAATAACCAGTCTATTCCATGGCAAGGTTAGAGGGTTACATCTATACATGTATGAGGGGGTCATGTATGAGGCTTCTGATATGTATCGGATGTAAGGTTTCCTACAATTCCACCAAAGGTCCCGCCTTCTTTCCAAGTCATCTCCCCCCCTCACCCCTCACTGGCCCTGCAGTAAGCTGACCAGTTGAAAGTCGTCTTCCACAGGCTCCACCTTGCACTGGTCTGTCCCTTCAGGGGCAGCCCAGGCCCTCACCTCCACCACTATCTGCTTGCTGCGTGAGACCTTGAGGGCCTCGTGGGATATGAACCCAAACACCATCACCTTCTGGACGTTGAGGGTACTTGTCACCTCCTTCTCGCCAATCAGACTGCTTCCCGGGAAGTCGTGGGCGCTAGCCTTGAGCATCAGTTTGAAGGATGAGGTGTCTTCTCCCCTGTAGTGCAGCGGGAGTTCCACCTGGGCCTCCAGGGTGGCGAAGGTCCCTCGATCCCCCTCCAGGCCGCTGGGGTAGAGGGTGAGGTGGAGGCAGGGAAGGGTTAAGCCCGGGAAGACCTGGGTATCTACAGGTACGGTGCGTTTGCAGGTGAAGGGAAGACACTTGTGTTCATAGATGTCCTCGTTGAGTTTCTTACGACTGATGGTCCACCTTCTGTGATAGCCTGTGAAGAGTGGAGAGGAGGCATTCTCTCACGTGCACACACGCGCGCACGTACACATACACACACGCGCGCGCGCGCACACACACACACGCACGCACACACACGCACACACACACACACACACACACACACACACACACACACACACACACACACACACACACACACACACACACACTTACACAGATATTTTGTAGGGCGCTGAGGTGCCGACATTGATCTTCGCCGGTCGCCCAAACTCCCGGTATCGGAACAACTCGCGGCGCCAACGCTCGAGAACGAAGAACAGCGCGGCCCGAGTTCAGAGATACTGTGCCCGATGTCCCCAAGGCGCGGGTGGCAAGGGAGAGAGGTATCCGGAGGAGGGCGATACTCTTCCACCAGGCTGGCAAGATCGATCCGACCGATACTACGCATCAGCTCGCTAAGCCCTGTTAACGACTGGGCGCTGAACGTATTCTTCTTTTCCAGCGCGTGTAGAACATCTAGCCGGCTACAGTGCTCTCGAAGATCGTTAGGTAAATTGGTGCCATAGACGATTTTCCCTATGTCCTCCGCCGTCAGTCTCTCCGACACCTTTATCATGAAGGCCTTAAAGTCGTCCATTGATCTCGCCTCCTATGGGACTGGGCACTCGTGCTGTTAAAATAACCAGTTATGACGTCATAAAATGCCAAAAATGTGTGTTTTCAAAATTCCCCTTGCCCCCAGCTGGCCGCCAGAAGTCTAGCATTCTATTTATACTTGATGATCGATAGCTCAATCAAGTGCTCGCTCTTCAACTATTCTTATACCACGTCTGTTAAAAATTCAACGAACAATTTTAGCAACAGCAGAGTCCTTCCCCGATGCCATCAGTCAATTTTACCATCGTACCATGCTTGGATAATTGTCTTCTATGATCACCATTCAAATACCAAGCGCTATACCACTGTACATGTACATGAGGTTTTGTCCGCCATTTTGGGTGCGTGACATTTGACCGAATATTAAATGGTTTCAAAACAAAAACAAATAAACGCCCTTGGCTTAAACAGCGCACTAGATCTGAACTCGAACACGATGAGTAGCAAAATTTAAACCCATTAGGATGGAGCATTTGGGGGCATTGTATGTATCATACCGGTATACTATTCTTAGCCTTAGAATACAAAAATGCCCGCGCCTGGGTGACCAGAAAGATTATAGACGGAAAGTATCAGCTCGGAAATAAAGGCACATTCAATGGTACGCTTAAAACGATGAATACATTTGAGATAAAATCTTCTATTCTGTACAGTGCTCCCTCGATTATACGGAAAAGTATCACCTCGATTATACGGAAAATAAGGCACATTCATTGGGTGTTAGGAAAACTGTCGGTGTACTTAGCCATAAGCTGTCTAAACCATTAATGACATTCATACTTACCTCTAATTACATTCCCCAAGCCAATGTGGTGCAGCCTTTTATTAACAAAAAAGGCAATTGAATTTTAAGAGACAGTTTTCAGCAACGCCCTTTCTTTGATCTCTCAGGGCTATAGATGGTGCAGTATGCCTGCAAAACACGCGCACACAATGCATTTCATACGGGAGCTCATGTGAGCATGCATGCTTGATCATGAACATGTACTGGTACACCGCCCTGCATCGTGTTATGTGTATCTGCAGGTCCATGTGTTGAGCCTGCTGCACACCTTCCATCATTACTGATACTAACCTGTGCTTGGTTGGTACAATTATCTCAATGTCACATTGTGGGCACACCAACCTTGATGGCGTTAGATAATACTGGCTCTCATCAGTGCGTTCCAAAGTGCTAGCAACATGATCAGGTGTAAGCAAATCTGCATTCACGCAAACACTGTACAAAACAGTATACATTATGCTCACCAATTCATACATCCTTGAACAAACTGTATTTTAAAGGCAAGCACTGTTGCAGAATGAATATATAAGAAGAGAAGGTAACTGATGCATGTGACATTATGAACCTGTTAACTGTTGAAACAAGGTGGAATAGCTGAATGGCACTTGATCCGTGCTGGTTTGAAGTGGCTTCCATCTGCTGGGCAATGCACTTATCTGTGTGTGCTTGCTCGCGCGTGTGTTGTGTGCACGTGTTGTGTGTTCGCTTGCGTGTGTGTATCGTGCGTGAGTCATGCACGTAATGATTTACCATATAGTGTTTAAAATTACCTCGCTCAGCTTGCCTTGAGTAGGTTGGCATGGGCATGCATGGTGAACTCATCGTGTTGACGTCAGACATGGTATTTCTACAGGGCCTAGGGTCAGGGTATTTGTGTAATATAATTGTGCCTTCCACATTTATACATGCGTCGGATGTTGCACGCGATCTTGACATTTTAATTGTTTCAAGCTCTCAACACGATGAGTTCACCATGCATGCCCATGCCAACCTACTCAAGGCAAGCTGAGCGAGGTAATTTTAAACACTATATGGTAAATCATTACGTGCATGACTCACGCACGATACACACACGCAAGCGAACACACAACACGTGCACACAACACACGCGCGAGCAAGCACACACAGATAAGTGCATTGCCCAGCAGATGGAAGCCACTTCAAACCAGCACGGATCAAGTGCCATTCAGCTATTCCACCTTGTTTCAACAGTTAACAGGTTCATAATGTCACATGCATCAGTTACCTTCTCTTCTTATATATTCATTCTGCAACAGTGCTTGCCTTTAAAATACAGTTTGTTCAAGGATGTATGAATTGGTGAGCATAATGTATACTGTTTTGTACAGTGTTTGCGTGAATGCAGATTTGCTTACACCTGATCATGTTGCTAGCACTTTGGAACGCACTGATGAGAGCCAGTATTATCTAACGCCATCAAGGTTGGTGTGCCCACAATGTGACATTGAGATAATTGTACCAACCAAGCACAGGTTAGTATCAGTAATGATGGAAGGTGTGCAGCAGGCTCAACACATGGACCTGCAGATACACATAACACGATGCAGGGCGGTGTACCAGTACATGTTCATGATCAAGCATGCATGCTCACATGAGCTCCCGTATGAAATGCATTGTGTGCGCGTGTTTTGCAGGCATACTGCACCATCTATAGCCCTGAGAGATCAAAGAAAGGGCGTTGCTGAAAACTGTCTCTTAAAATTCAATTGCCTTTTTTGTTAATAAAAGGCTGCACCACATTGGCTTGGGGAATGTAATTAGAGGTAAGTATGAATGTCATTAATGGTTTAGACAGCTTATGGCTAAGTACACCGACAGTTTTCCTAACACCCAATGAATGTGCCTTATTTTCCGTATAATCGAGGTGATACTTTTCCGTATAATCGAGGGAGCACTGTGTATAATCGCGCTGGTAGTATAAACGGCGCGTATTACATCATGCAATGATTTACTTTATAATGCTGGGGACGAGGTATCAATAATCGGACGAGAGCGAACGTCGCAGGAATGAAGGTGGGACTTCACCCCATGTGATATATATTTAGCAATTTTATTACCTATAATAGCAACATACACGGTGACGTAATTACGTAGGTAAATAATATACGAAATGACGTTATATTGAACAATAGAAGACAATGATGAGTCGACCATTATCCCAGCGGCTGTGAACTTGGAGATTTGAAGATGAGATCCTGGCATATATTGCGGTGATAGTAAGTACAAATCAACGCATGCATACTAAGTGAAAATAAAATTTAAAAAACTCTAATAAGCACCGGTAGTTCTAAAGGTAGGTTAATCAGCATCCCCCGTGCGCGGGACTCCATCTCGCAGCTGGCATAAGTTAATCCCACCCCGCCATAGACCGCCATGTGTTGATGTGGCTTTTAGTAATTTATTTGTCATGACTTATAAATATTGCTAGGCTCCCTAGTAATTCTGGATCCCAGCCGACTGTAAAGTATCCTGCATGAGTTATACCATAGATATTAAAGTAGATATCTATGAACTTGCAATCACTGAATATAGCGTGTATAGTCGGCGTAGGAAGCAAATTACGACCACCAGAGAAACTTCACCTAATAAACTAGTAGTCATATTATTATTATACTATGATACATGCATACTGCATAGTATTGATAGTGGGGCTTTACACTTTGATCCCAGGTGTGTAACCGGTGATCGATTATTAATATACCGTTACGTTGGGACCCTAGAGGACGAGATCAGATGCAACCGATTGTGTGTACGCTAAATCGATTTCATGATCAGTTATTACATGTACATGTGCGGTACGGGTCATTCGAACTAGCCAACTCAACTGAGCAGATCTCATCTCCCTCTTCACGAGTCATGACAACGGACAGCTCCAACTGCAAATCAAAGTGAATTCGCTTAGCACATTTCGACGATCACGAGCCAATATATTTTTAAAAGTGAAATGGAGGCTGCATGCATGGCCGCTGTGGTGGGTAAACATTATCTGTGTTTCAACTCTTTTGCCATCTGCATGGTGCAATTTGTAGGTAGACCTCAGCGTAAGGTCGGGCCACACCCAACTAGGTATGTGGTTATGTCTGAGATCATATAGAGGGATTGGAAACGAATCACATGCGCCATAGACTTAGGCACGCGCGATGCTCGCTATTAGCGTGAATCATACCTTAATATTAGTAGACCAAAAAAAGGGGGGGCGGATTTTGTACTTCGACTTGAATGCCACAAGGTAACCAACTACCCTTTTTTTAAATTTAATACGGGCAGCTTTATATTGATATTCCGCCATAGATTCATTGGGCGCTGCTAGATTTTTATTTATAATTGACGAAGAACAAAAATCGGCTATTTTGTAACTTGTGGGGAGAATCCGCTGATCTAGGCGAGCTATTTTATCATCTTGTTTGGTATAGATATTTCATATAGGCTGTTATGTGCCCATTGCTTTTGTTTTGGCGCATAGCGTTCTTGTAAGTTGTAACCCTCACAGTCACATTTCCTATACCCTTATTTTGTGGGGGAGCCACACCGTTGTGTTACGCAACCGACTGGTTTTGGTACATTACTGAGTTTGACAGTGCAGTGTTGGTTATGTGCCCATCACATGTTTTTAAAGGCAGGCCAAACGTCTGGTGATGTGGTGATTGTAGGCTGAGCGATTTAGACCTATGTAAGTAGCTGTGGTGCTGAGGGCATATGGTATGATGGGGGTAGCTGTGGTTGGTGTCTGGTGTGATGTAGGTAGCCATGGTGGGAAGCAGTTGTTATGCGCTGAGGGAATCTGGTGTGATGAGGGTAGCTGTGGTTGTGTGGGAGGGGTGTACATGAGCTGTGGTTGAGTGCTGAGTGACAAGTTACAGTAACCATAACTCAGTGAGTAGAAAACCTAAATAAACAAAGCTGCAACTTTATTAGTTTGAAGTCATGAAAACACTTTGAAATAGCTGTTTTACCTGCATGATGATTCGATTTTGTGCTTCGAGCTATGGAGCCTACCATGTACATGCACATGTAGTCTGGCGTAGCCACACCCTCGCGCATACCACACAAAAATTCCCCAAAATGCTGACAAAACTTCCACGTCATTTATCTAGTTTTGGTATATAGCCTATAGGCGTCATGTTTTTACTGCCGTGCGCGCATGGGTGTTGTTTGCAAGCATCGCGGCGTGACGTATACGGCACGCAAATAAATTTGCTTATTCGGGACATCCCCGCCAGTTTAATTTGGCGGGTACAGCGCGCTACACTGTAGCGTCACGTGAAAACTATCCATCAGAGTTCTGTTGTTTTACCTCTCCTACGTCGAAGAAAGCTAGCGTACCATGACTACGCAGAAGCAATCAAACTGCTTTCAGAGGTACCGGGAGGTGTGTTCTGGGTGTGTCGTGCGAATATTAGATCAATTGTCGTAATTTGCACTTGAGGTTCGCACTTAACTCAAGTGGAACTTGAAAGCGATCGTTACACAATTCAAAGCAGCGTGTGTGTACGTCATTACATGCCATTGTGCGCGTGTACGGACGAGCGTATTTGTGCGCGCTACAAATGTGTTTTGTGTGTGTGTGTGTGTGTGTGTGTGTGTGTGTGTGTATTTTTGTGTGTGTGTGTGTGTATCTGTGTGTTTGTGTGTGCGATGCCACATGATCGACATGTTCTCTACAACCCCTCACCTCACCACATGTGCAAGGCCTATATACTTAACAGACCCAAACCTAAACGCGTGTGTGTGTATGCGTGTGTGTGTGTGCGTGTTGTGTGTGTGTGTGCGTGTTGTGTGTGTGTGTGCGTGTTGTGTGTGTGTATGCGTGTGTGTGTATGCGTGTGTATGCGTGTGTGTGTGTGCGTGTGTGTATGCGTGTGTGTGTGTGTGTGTGCGTGTGTGTGTGTGTGCGTGTGTGTATGTGTGTATGTGTGTGTGTGTGTGTGTGTGTATGTAGAATCTTTACTAGTACATGCACATTTAGGTTTGGGTGTGGTGGTGTGAGAGGGTTGTAGTGTGTGTGTATGCATGTGTGTGTGTATGCATGTGTGTGTATGCATGTGTGTGTGTATATGCATGTGTGTGTGTGCGTGTGTATGCATGTGTGTGCGTGTATGCATGTGTGTGTGTGTGTATGCATGTGTGCGTGTGCGTGTGTGTGTACGCATGTGTGTGTGTGTAGTATGTGAAGGGTCTGAATGTGTGGTGTGTGTGTATGCATGTGTGTGTGTGCGTGCGTGTGTATGCATGTGTGTGTGCATGTGTGTGTGTGGAGGGTCTGAATGTGTGGTGTGTGTGCATGCATGTGTGTGTGTATGCATATGTGTGTATATGCATGTGTGTGTGAGTGTGTGTGCATGTGTATGCATGTGTGTGTATGCATGTGTATGTGTGTGTATGCATGTGTATGCATGTGTATGTGTGTGTATGCATGTGTATGTGTGTGTGCATGTGCGTGTGTGTAGTATGTGGAAGGTCTGTGTGTGTGTATGCATGTGTGTGTGCATGTGTATGCATGTGAGTGTGTGCATGTGTATGCATGTGTGTGTGCGTGTGTGTAGTAGAGGGTCTGAATGTGGGGTATGCATGTGAGTGTATGCATGTGTGTGTGTGCGTGTGTGTGTGTGTGTGTGTGTATGTGTGCGCATGTGTGTGTGTGTGTCAGGCATTGATGGATCAGCAGTATGTTTTAGGCTCATTTTAAAAACACAAAGTTTTGGATACATGTATGGCCATATGTGGTGTGTATCTAAGGTTTCCATTTTTGTGTGGTGTGCATATGTGGTGGTGTGGTGTCTATGCATCTTGTCCTGGAAAGTGGTATGGGAGGAAAGGGGTGGGTGGAGTGAAGAACAGAGATGTGCAAGAGGAGGGAAGAGTGAGTGGGGTAGGAGGAGGGGGTGGGGATGCCCAACGTCGTGTGCAAAGTGTGTGGAGATATGGGCATTAACCTCCAATGTGCTTTCCACACAGCAATAGTGCACTAGATGATATTGATGGAGGGTATGACACAGCTTTACATGGAGTAACCCAGGAGTCCGATGAAGGAAGCAGTTTGGATGCTAATGAATCACTATCTAATACTGGAGAAGGGTGCTCTGCATCTCATCCACCTACCACAAGGTAATGAGGCTTCTCTAGACCCCTATAACATGATGCAGATAGTAAGATTAGCTATTAGGTTCAGTGTTACAGGGTTGTAGCCACACTGTACTAAGTGGTCCAGTTATACCCTTGCGATTGGCTAATTATTAAAAAAAAAACGAGTATCGGGGGGGTGGGGGGTGGGGGGCTTATGATTGGCCCTGAATACGAATTGGGCACAGCTATGCAGTGCTGTTCAATTTACATTTCGTGCGTGTGGCTTTAATAAAAACGTTTGCGTGTGAGCGTAGTATGAAGAGCCCTAAATGTGTGTGTCACACTCTGAATGCATGTGACTAAGGGTGGAGAAATGTCAGGGGAGAGGAATGCAAGGGGCAGGATAGTGTGTGTGTGTGAGGAGTGGGAGGAATGTGGAGGGATGGCCAAAGTCTATATAAGGGCATACACAATTACAAGTAACCTCCAATGTCCTTTCTCCACCTCAAAAATAGTGTCTCTGCGCTTGGTGATATTGATATGTCATCTTTTCATGGAGGAATCCAGGAGATATCATCTAATACTGAAGAGGGGTGCCTTGTATGGTGCCAGCATAGCACAAGGTAACCAGGCGTTTTTGGACCCCTAACATGATGCAGAAAACGTTATGATTAGGCGATATCCCATCAGTGGTACTATTGCTTATTCATTAGTATATGGGACCATGTCCAGCAAAATCATCCTTCTGAGTTTTAACATAAAAATGTACGTTGAACAAAACTGTATATCTTTGTAATGGTACAAAATTTTCCTTTCAAATTATGTACTTGTTCCCACATCATGTGGAAATCGATTTCGATGCTCTAATTGTTTTCCATGACATGAGTGCAAAGACCGCTAACCCAACGGGTCAGAATTCCCCATTTCTCCACGCATGAGTATTTAAAACGCGTCAAATTTGGGATGTACATAGATGGAACACTGTCCCATATAATATAGCTATATATTCTGTGCATGTACATAATTGGTAATGTTGCTGCTGTGAGGGAGACATCCTCATTTTCACTTCTTGTTTCAAATGATAGAAGAGATGATGGCGAGATAGTGCCTACTACTGGACCTCCTTTGTGTCATGATAACGGCTACGAGACACCAGAAGAAGAGAGCTATCCTAGCTATCGGTGAGTCCACATGCATCTTGAGTGGTAATCCAATCGTTTTAGCAGAAGAGGTGTTTGACGTGATGGGGAGGAAGGGGTATGACTGGAGTGCCTTCTTATTTCCCTAGATTTGGCGCTACTAGAAATGAATTTGCAGGTATAAAAGTCAAAACTAGAAAAATGTGAGTCTGCATATTGAATTGTGTGTGGCACAGGGTACATGGATAGTTGCTGTGGGGCCGTGTAGGAAGAGTGTGTATGTCTGTATCAATGTCGGGGGCGGTGGTTACCTTGTCTTCTTCCCAACACTGGATAGATTAAAGAATGGGACAGAGAGCCAAGGATGTTACCTGGATGACTACGGCTCCAGTCCTCTTTCTGTTTCTGTTGTTAAGCCATTTGTTGCACTAGCTGATTAGTCTGGGGACCAGGCTGATGGTTGTACTATCAGTCTGGGAACAACTGCGCATCAAAGTTGTTCCGTTCTGCAGTCAGCATGAATCTCATTTATGCCCTATCACATACATGAATATCATTTTGTTAACCTACATCCCTATGAATAACATTACTTGTAACCCTCTAGTTCCTGTAATGGACACACATAAAGACGCTATTCGTATCGTAGACAACTCCTCTTGTACCATGGACCGCCAAGCATGAAGTACACGTACTTTACTCTCTGATGGTCTTTCACCAGAAAAGCTTCGTCTTTCAGTACTCACTCCTATGTCCTTCCCACACGCGAAACAGTTTACCATCATCTCTGAATAAGGCCCACAAAAAAGTCTGGGGACCTTGCTGAATGAATATATTTTGAAAAGAACCACTAAACCACATTATAAATTCATAACATTCCAGAGGAACTAGTTCGATGCGCGGTTGTTCCCAGACTGATAGTACAACCATCAGCCTGGTCCCCAGACTACTAGCTGATATGCTATTGTAATTTGTATAACACTTCTTAAGCGCTGCAGCGAGCGTTAATTTATTTATTATTGACAGGTAGCAAGGCAACTCCGCACCAGTAAACTAATTACCGGTATCAGTTACTTCGGCCCTATCCGACGCGGTGTGTTACGTCATAAACTGTTCACCGTCGGCATGTGTGACTACAACAGTCTGCATGTATTCCTGATTCCCAAGTTTCCGATCGCGGTATCCAAATCCAAAGTAAAGATGGCCCCTAATGTTGTGAACAAGAAAATTACCTGTTGCTACGAGATGCCTTTACCAATCATACCAACAAGGTGCGACATGCTGTAAGCTAATGTGTTAATTGCCTGTAATTATACTTTAATAGTTGTTAAGTTGCTTAATTGGTTGGCTAACGCCCGCGCCGCGAGGCCTGTGTGTGTACGCGTGTGTTTTCTATACTGTGTGTGTGTGTGTGTGTGTGTGTGTGTGTATCTGTATGTATCTGTGTGTACCTGTGTGTATCTGTGTATGTGTGTGTGTGTGTGTGTGTGTATCTGTATGTATCTGTGTATGTGTGTGTGTGTGTGTGTGTGTGTATCTGTGTGTGTATCTGTGTGTATCTGTGTGTGTATCTGTGTGTGTGTGTATCTGTGTGTGTGTATCTGTGTGTGTATCTGTGTGTGTGTATCTGTGTGTGTGTGTGTATCTGTGTGTGTGTGTGTGTATCTTTGTGTGTGTGTGTGTGTGTGTGTATCTGTGTGTGTGTATCTGTGTGTATCTGTGTGTGTGTGTGTATCTGTGTGTGTGTGTGTGTGTGCTAAGAGTTGTTATGATTCTTGGCTTTTTGTCTTACAGAAGTAGCACTCAACCATCATCATCACTAGCGTACTCGTGTGAATCATGTGCTATTCTACCAATGTGAATTCAGGGCATTTTTATTTTGTGTTTGAAGTTGAGAGTCAGCCTCCCCATCCCCCTATGTTGTTTTGCCCAGAATTTGTGCAGTCATGGAGACTCCTCTTCCTATCACTCCTTGCTACCTTCACTGCATAGATTTGGTGTTTTAGGAGTGCTGTTACACCTTTCCCCCCCCCCCCCCCCCCCCCCCGGAACAGGTGACCAAGCTTAAGTGGGGAAGGAACACTTGGTCACCTGTTCCAAAAATAGACACACACACACACACACACACACACACACACACACACACACACACACACACGCACACGCACACGCACACACACACACACACACACCATTTACATACCACTATACATGATAATGTACACTGATATGCACACACACACACAATCTTCACAGTATAACAGAAGAGAAATCATCACTTGTATATACATGTGGCAGTACCAACCTAACTCACTGGTGGTAAGTGTCTACCACTGCCAGTGCAGTGTGTGTGTTGTGCAATCTACTGAGTAGTGTCCATCTATTAAACATTTTAAAATTGTTTTTACTCCATTTGTTGGAACTCATAACTCATGATGATAAAGTTTTTCCCCTCATCCTCCCACCTCCCCTCTCTCTTCCACTCCCCTCATCCTCCCACCTCCCCTCTCTCCTTCACTCCCCTCTCCTCCCACCTCCCCTCTCTCCTTCACTCCCCTCTCCTCCCACCTCCCCTCTCTCCTTCACTCCCCTCTCCTCCCACCTCCCCTCTCTCCTTCACTCCCCTCTCCTCCCACCTCCCCTCTCTCCTTCACTCCCCTCTCCTCCCACCTCCCCTCTCTCCTTCACTCCCCTCTCCTCCCACCTCCCCTCTCTCCTTCACTCCCCTCTCCTCCCACCTCCCCTCTCTCCTTCACTCCCCTCTCCTCCCACCTCCCCTCTCTCCTTCACTCCCCTCTCCTCCCACCTCCCCTCTCTCCTTCACTCCCCTCTCCTCCCACCTCCCCCTCTCCTTCACTCCCCTTCCTTTTTTACTGCAGCGAATCAGATGCTGAGTTATGCTCATTCGTGTTTAATGGTGCCAACGGGAGTGTTACCCCATTATTGTAAGTTTCAAGATGGCTACTGGCTGGTGTGTGCTGTTTTGTACCCTGGTATTGCTGAGCATGCAGTACTATGAAAAGAGGGTGGAAGGGGATGAGAGCAGATGGGAAAAGTGGGAGGGGAAGTGAGATTAGAGTGGGAGGGGAAGTGAGATTAGAGTGGGAGGGAGGGGAGCAGTGGGAGAAGGGAAAAGTGGGAGGGTAAGGGAGGAAGGGATGCCCAAAGTGTGTACAATGTACATGTATAGGACGTGTAGAGATGCAAATAGACAATCTGATTATGTGTACTCTGGAAGTAGCGCTTGTACAAAGAAATGTGAAACATAGCAATGTGTGCCACCATACAGATCAGATTCCTAAATTAATTAACCCCAATTAGAATTAATTAACCCCAATCAGCAAGCTTTTGCTTTCTCCACTTTACAGTATCACCATGTATGAGGCTATGCCTGAGGATATAGATGAGGGATATGACACAGCAGAACACTGTGAGGCTAGAGCATCTACTTGTAGTGAAGAGTCAATACCATCCAAGGTTAAAGAGGAGGGGTGCTTCATACATCCAATCACTAAAGTCTGTGTTTGTTTTTCAGTATATTGGTATTGGGATGGCCAATGATGATTCTGAAGATCAAGGATATGGCACGGCACACCACGAAATGATTGAAGATGTTGAAAATGGTGAAAATAGTCTTTTAGATTCGGATATATTATTAAACTGTGGTGATGGAGAGGGAGTCATTATGTTGTGTCCATCTGTAATCCCATTTGTTGCACTGCATGGCAGTGAAACGTGTATGTGAAAATATAATTTATCACGATAATCATAGTATTTTATTTAATTACCCATTATGTCACATCACCGCTAATCTCAAAGTAATTTACCTGAAGCGAGTGTGACAGCAGGGTCTGCAGCCTTTGCAGCAGAGGAGAGAAAGCATAAGGCCAATGACTCCAAATGTGCATAACTGGGTTGGGTATGCATCCCAATAGCTGTGGAAACCTATGGGTGTTGGGGCACTGAAGCAAAGTGGGCAATATCGCAGCTAGCCTCTCGCTTGGCCACACGTCAGAACTGCCCAAAGTCTGCATCTGTCACAGCCCTATATCAGAGGTTGAGCATGACCCTTGTTAGGGCAAATGTGAGGGCTCTTCTTTCAAGGGCCATAGGCTACTGATATATTAGTGGTAGGTAATTTAACGTTATGTGCTTGTTTATCTGTATTGTACATATAATGGGGCGATATGCCATATTCCTGAAAATTCAAATCAAATCAAATTAAACAGCGCTTTATCTTTATCGCAATTTTGGGGGAGATAAGGTTGGCGCATGGTCTCTGAATCGTACATGTACAGTCCACATGAATTACTTATCAGATTAAATTCACACGTGGTCACCAGTTCTCGAATGTTCTCAAAGAGTAACGTAATAAACAAATCACGTATCTACGAGTGGAGTTATAAAACGTTTTCATGATGGCGAAGACTTACACGGAGAATTGGAAAGAGATGGCCAAAGAGATTCGTGACGGCGATAGGCCTACTGGCGATAGCGCTTACTATTCGCACACTGAATCTACCACCGGGTAAGTCTTTTACGGTACTAGGCTAATATACTATTAGCGCGTTGATCGACTTAACGGTTACGATGCTATTAGGCTTCCAAGCTGTTGATTGGAAGATGAGTCTCTTCATGGCACTAGCTAGTACGGTCACGGGTGTTAATTAGGCTGGAAGCTGTTGGAAGAGATCGAGTCCCTTCATGTAACGCGTAAGACTTACTAAGCGGGATTCAAAGTTGTGTGCGTGGCGTGTTTGAGACGGTGCTTGTAGTGTGTGTGAGTGTGTGTGAGACGTATGTGTGGTGTGTGATGTGTGTGTGGGGTGTGAGACGTGTGGAATGTGAGACGTGTGTGGTGTGAGACGTGTGTGGTGTGTGTGAGACGTATGTGTGGTGTGTGAGACATGTATGTTCAAATAGGCCTTTTTTACTATGACTTGACACATGGGTGTCCATTCAAGTTCTTTTTTCTTTTTCTTTTTGCTTCTGCAGTTGTTATTGATCGCATGTTCTTGCACGTGATTAGTTACTAAGGCTTCTCTTGTGACTTGTGCAAAGTGTGGGCAGCAAGTAGCACTTCTTGGGTGGACCAGAAATCATGAAGAAAAGGAATAGCTTGTATGGAGCCAAATGTCTTGATCATAGTACCACTTAATAGCAATACCAAATGTGGCTGACCTTTCTTTTAATAGTGGTACAATGTTTGGTATCCATATAAGGACACTATGTATGCAATTGACCATCTGCACTGAATGGGAGGGAAAGTGTGTGTGTGTGGGGGGGAGGAGACAACCTATTTTCTATGTTCACTTTGATTGTCCAGGTGATAGTCATGAGGTGATAGTCATGAGGTGTATTTGTGTGCATTATGTATGCAGATGGGTGTTTGTGTTGTGCATTACAGCTGTCCCAACAGGGATGAACTAAACGAATTGGAAGTCCGTCTAGTTGCGAGGTGAGCTACCATAACTGCTGTTGGGTGATTGAGTATGATAGGTGATGGTATGGGTTGTGGGGTGTTTATGCGGATAGGACAAACTATACCCTCACTTTATGTGCGTTCCTTTTCTTGTTTGGTAGAAATGATAGCAAGATACCTCCTTTGTGTCAAGATAACGGCTATGAAACACCAGAACAAGAGAGCTATCCTAGCTATCGGCGAGTCCACATGCATCTAGAGTCATACTCTGGACAATCATTTTAAGAGGGGTGTCACCATTGGGTGTGGGGAGGAGGGTATGAGGAGGAGAGTATGGGGAGGAGGGTATGGGGAGGAGAGTATGGGGACAGGGGTGCAAGAGGAAGGGGGAATAGAAGTGATACCTGTATATTGAGATATGGCTGGAGTACTTCCTTACTGACTGCCTTACTTTCTTCCCTAGATTGGGTGATCGTAAAAATGAATTAACTGTTAGAACACAAGACAGGAAAATTAAAATGTGAGTCCACACTTGTGTGTAGTGTGTCAGTGCTTATCTGATCGTGGCGAAAAGGTGCTATGCTAGTGGGTGAGTGTGGTGAAGGAGGGGACTGATGTAACAATAAGGTTTTGAGTTGGGGGCATTAGTAGTTACCTTGTCTTCTTCATAGATTAAAGAATGAAAAGAAGGAGGACCAAGGATGCCCCCCGGATGATGACAATGGCTTCAGCTCTCTTTATGTTATTAATAAGTCGTTTATAGCACTGGTAGATGATACATGTTGATATTATTATATAATATTATACTTACTTTTAATTCTTTAACAAGCGCTGCACGAGCTTTGCATTGCACTGGAAGAAAATCATTCAAAATTGACTGGTAGCTAGGCAACTGCTATTTATTATAGCTAGTTTTTTTTTATTACTGGCTATGATTGGGGCAATTGTACTATACTAAAACATACTAAAACAGATACTAAAACAGATACTAAAACAGATACTAAAAGGCAAGATATTTTGAAGGGTTTAAAACTGATTCACACAATGGTGACTACTCGGTTAATTGTTCCTGATTTCTGATCAAAAGTAAAATCCAAATCCGTTACTATAGGCCTACTCGATAACCAGAGTGACAATGTGTGTATACCATGTATGTTATATGGCTGTATACCATCTATATTATATGGCTGTATACCATCTATATTATATTCTATGTTATATGGCTGTATACCATCTATGTTATATGGCTGTATACCATCTATGCTATATGGCTTCAAGACAAAAACTGAGCCATCCCAATGACATATATAACTGTTAAGTTGCTGAATTGGTTGGCTGAATTATATGTGCACATGTGTGTGTGCCCACATGTGTTTTCGTCAAGTCTAGTAGTGATCTGTTGTAATGAACATATGGTCCTATGAAAAGAGAGAGGGGGATGAGTGGGGAGTGAGAAGTGAGGAGGAGGGGAGGGGAAGGGAGGAAGGGAGATGGGGAGGGAGGAGGAGGAGGGGAGGGGAGGGGAGGGATAGTGGAGAGGAGGTGGAGGGGAGGAGGGAGGGATGAAGAGGGTAGGGAGGAGGAGGAAGGGAATGGACTGGTGTGCAAAGCATGTGGAGGTATGAACATCAATGTGCTTTCCCCACATCAGTGGTGTCTGCGTTACGTGATAAGCAATTTATTCAAGATCAGAATGAAGAAAGTTTGGTTGCTAAAGAATATATTGAAAGGTCACTGTTAGGATTGTTGTGTAAAATATGGTGATAAAAGGACATCCAGGTAGACAACCAAGGATATGGCATTGAGTAGCTGCAGAAAAAGGATCAAAGAAGGAAATGAAATGAAAGCAGTCTGATGGAGTGCATGGACTGTGGTGATGCAGAGGGACCCCTGGAGGGGGTCAGTTTGCATCCGGTTATAATCAGTGCCCTTGTGTTGCACCATTGATATGTGTTGCAAATTGAAAACGATATTAAAAATGATAACTAAATCCCTGAAAATTGCTTGAAAAAAAAGAGGTGTTGTGTTGGTTAGGATGTCTGGATACACAAGTGACCTCACTATATGCTGTAAGGAGCTAGCTCAGGCAGCAAGACGTTCTCATTCTGACGGTTTATGTGACACCATTAGCATATGTACGTCTTAAAGAGGTACAAACAAGCCAGGAAAATTGTGTATAAATTAACCACACACAGACAATAAGTTTTGTCAGCTGAAGAAGTTATTTGAGCTAAAATTTACAATCATGACAAAACCCCTCCACACACAAAAAATAAAGTCTAAATAAGTTACTTAACCATAGATAGTTTATTAACTTGAAATGATTTCAGACTTTGAATTATTTTATTTCTTTGTTGTAAATTCATTTCATGTTATCGCACAATTATTTTTTTCTTTAAAAAAAAGAAAGATGTATTTACTAGCTTAAAGTACGGGATACACAGGTATTGTTTTCTTCTTTTTACAGTTAATTTAAAAACAAAAGCACGTGATCATTTATTAATTACAAAAAAAAAAAAGTGACTCGGTAATAGTGAGAATATTGTGATCGTTTTAAAAAGTTATTCTGATGGGATATGGCTCCGACCAAGAAGGTTTTAGTTGTAGCGCTATCGATATCCAATGCAGGATCTTACAGAGGCTATTTTACACGGTACAAAAACAAGTAAGCCTTACATCAGCATGTAACAGCGCATCGTCGCACCGGCACCATAGTCTATTGATGTCCTATTAAACGCACCAGTAATCAATCCATATGGTCGCACGCGTCACTGCGTACTGTATTTGGGCTGAACCGTTCGTCTGTAAAACTGTAGCTGTATGGCCAACCCCCTTATCTGCTTTGTCGCATGAATATCTCGATCGCAAATTGATGACCTGATAATCATCTATTGGGATCAACATCCGCGTACGCGCGCGTACCGCATGCTCTAAAAAATATATTTTAAAAGTTACTTGTTGATTGCTTACATGTAATGGTTATGTCACTGCAACGCAACGCTTTCGCTAGCGCGCGCATGTGTGTATGATATCTTGATTTATGTGTGTATGTGTGTGGGTTCGTGCGTGTGCGCGTGCAAGTGTGTGTGTGTGTGTGTGTGTGTGTGTGTGTGTGTGTGTGTGTGTGTGTGTGTGTGTGTACCTCTGGCACCTGACCCACTTCCTCAATCCTACTAATACTGACCCCTTCCCTTAGTTTTGTTTTGCATGTGTGGCACATTCTTTTTTTACCATTTCCTGTTGACAGTCCTCCTTTATGTACCACTCCCCCTCATCTACAGAATCCTGCATACATGTATAAACTGGTTGTGTGTGTGCGTGTGTGCATGTGTGTGTGTGCGTGTGTGTTTGTGTGTGTGCAATCTTCCTCTACACCATCCCCTCTCCTCATTTTGTGTGTGTGGCACATACCGGTGTCGTAGTATATATTGTCTCCCCTTATATTGTCCCCCCGGACAATATAGCCTAGGGTATAATGTCCCCCGAACAATATACCCTAGGCTATATTGTCCCCCCGGACAATATAGCCTAGGGTATAATGTCCCCCGAACAATATAACCTAGGCTATATTGTCCCCCCGGACAATATAGCCTAGGGTATAATGTCCCCCGAACAATATAACCTAGGCTATATTGTCCCCCCGGACAATATAGCCTAGGGTATAATGTCCCCCGAACAATATAACCTAGGCTATATTGTCCCCCCAGACAATATAGCCTAGGGTATAATGTCCCCCGAACAATATAACCTAGGCTATATTGTCCCCCATGGACAATATACCCTAGCATATAATGTCCCCCCCCTGGTGAAACTGTCCCCCCACCCGGACACTATAACCTAGGTTATATTGTCCCCCTCTGAGCATCAGTTATACATGTATAAACACCCGCCTAACATGCGTAATAAAACGCCAATGCAAACACATCACAGTCATTAGACCCTTTTTGCCTTTAGCTATAGGGTGGAGAGCAGCATCAATGTGGTGTCATTCGCTCGCTGGCAGGTATCATGCACAATTAAGATTTCAAACTGACGTATATATATATCATCAGTCATATCTTCCCAGGAAAATCTCGAGGTAACCTTCTCCAGAGTTTTGTACCTCCCCAAATGCAAACATAATTATCAGCAGTTTGATAGTAAAACAGGATCTATTATCAACCTTATTTTGCGTTCAAATATATTTACAGTGTTTAAAATGGATCTTTTCTAGAATAACCGCCATTCTATAGTGACTGCTCCAACATATATCACCACGATGCATACCTTCAGCAGATGCATGACAGCTATAGCGCTTGTGATGACGCGATGATGCTCTTCTTCTGCTGTTATTACTCTGCTCAATCACCGTTCTTCCGCCACGCCGAAACTGAAGAGGCATAATAGTAGAGGACACCAGGCCAGATTTGACTCAAAAGTTAAGCTTCGCTTTTCTTCTGAATTATCGCTTTTGGTCTTTGGAATACCCAGTTGGATAACTACTATTACCATGTAAGAGTACAACCAGCAAGGCTATATTGACCACCTCCCACCCTTCTCCCATTTTGGCACCCCACCCCCACCCCCCTTGTTGTGCTAATCGGGGGGGGGGGGGGGGGGGGGGGGGGGGGAACAATACACCCTAGGTTATAGTGTCCGGGGAGGGGGACAGTATATCCAGGGCAGGGACAATATATCCTAGGGTATATTGTCCAGGGGACAATATTGTCTGGGGGGACACTTTTTCCAGGGGGACATTATATCCTCCGACATCGGCACACACACACACACACGCACACACACACCCTCACACACACACACACACCCTCACACACACACACACACCCTCACACACACACGCACACACACACACACAGACACACACACAGACACACACACACACAGACACACACACACACACAGACACGAACACACACACAGACACGCACACACACACACAGACACGCACACAACACATACACACACAGACACACACACACATGCACACACACATCTATTGGGATCAACATTTGCATACCGCATGCTCTAAAAAATATATTAAGTTACTTGTTGACTGCTTACATGTAATGGATGTAATTATGCCACTGCAACGCAACGCTTTCGCTAGCGCTTCGTGTGTGTGTATGTGTGTGTGTGTGTGTGTGATATATTGATTTATGTGTGTATGTGCGTGGGTTCGTGCGTGTGCGTATGCATGCGTGCACGTGTGTGTGTATGTGTGTGTGTGTGTGTGTGTGTGTGTGTGTGTGTGTGTACCTCTGGCACCTGACCCACTTCCTCAATCCTACTAATACTGACCCCTTCCCTTAGTTTTGTTTTGCATGTGTGGCACATTCTTTTTTTACCATTTCCTGTTGACAGTCCTCCTTTATGTACCACTCCCCCTCATCTACAGAATCCTGCATACATGTATAAACTGGTTGTGTGTGTGCGTGTGTGCATGTGTGTGTGTGCGTGTGTGTGTGCGTGTGCGTGTGTGTTTGTGTGTGTGCAATCTTCCTCTACACCATCCCCTCCCCTCATTTTGTGTGTGCATGGGTGGCACATATTGCACAACACACACACACACACACACATAAACACAAACACACACACACTCACACACACATACACACGAGCAAGAGGGGTGGACCAGCAGGCCATACAATGTCAATATCATGGCTCTAGAAATCGAGCATAATTATAAACTACAGAGGGAACTGGTACCATTGTTGTATTGTTTCTGTGAACTCTTGTACTACGAACTGCATGTATGCAACATAATATTTCTCACTCATTTTCATGTTTTTTTCTTTTCCAACAGCAGTATTCCTGAAAATGGCAGTACATCTATGCCCGTTTATAATACTCCAGATTTTGATATGAATGTATATCAATATAGAAGTGAGATAAGGTATGTAGTGGAATGGCTCATGATTTCATACGTGATTCCAAGGTGCATATGGGTGAGATGGGGGAGGTAGGGGTAAGTAATCATCACCCAATAACATATTCAGAAGACAGGGCCTCCTTACCACTTCACCACCTCCACTAAACCAACAACATTCATTAAAATTATATAAAGTACTTACAGCAATGGAGTGCATCAACTGTTCAGGTAGTATGTCTGTGTATGGACCATTCTGCATTGGGCATAGATACAAAAAAATCCTTCAAAAGCATAGCCACTATTGTCAGAGGTAAATTTAAAACCAAGGTTATGGGTTCATATATTACCAGTACATTTAGCCTTCCAAAATTGAGACCAGTTTATAAAGCACTACTACTATATGGTTTGATAGTTATGTTGCCGTGGTGCAACCTTAAGTGCATTAAAAAAAAATCTGAGTGGTCTTCAAAGTTGGGAGATGGTGTTTTACAGTAACTCTACAATCTATGGTGTATTCCACTTCTTAAAATTTTTGCACCCCCCCTCCCCCCCCCTTCCCCCCCGGCCCCCGTGGCTAGCGTCATTTTTTGACAGTCTCAATTGGATACAAAAGTGATGCACACGGCCCCTGAGAATATAGCAGTGCTAATCAGCTGAGATAAACTTGATACTTTTAGTACCCGAAGAATGTTGGCATCAAATGTTTTTTAGAAACTCTTGTTTATAGCTCACTAGACATGTGTGACGCTGAGTCAATCGAAAATGTAACTGCTCATAGTACTATTATAGTTATTAAAGCCAAACGATCCAACATTGTAGCTCACGCTTTCTGTGACAGATGCTTTGCTGTTCACATATAGGCAGGCCCCAGCATTTGCCGTGGCACTAATACACCATTAGCAATTTATACTGAAGCTAACAGTGCTCAGACTATATTAAGTATTCAGTATTCTTTTAGCATTGCTCAAGGCAGTGGAGTGGAAGAGGGGCACCATAACTCGGCGAAAGAGGAGGCGTACGTTTCCATCTGGCAGACAGTTCAGTCTGCCCGAAATTTTCACAAATGCAGCACTAGTGTACATAGGCCTATCACCTCTCCCGTGATCATGTATCAATGACATGAAGTTATTAAATATTCTAACTTATAACTAGCTTACTTAAACGTATAAGAGTAGGGGGCTGGAGGAGGCCGTCCAGGGTACTAATTACTTTTGTATACATGTAGACCTACTTAGATCCAGGGTAGACGTATGCAGGTAATTAATTAATGTACATATAGGTCCAGGTTAGGCCTGTGTACCAGAAGTATGTTTAGGCCCAGGTTAGGCCTCTGTAGGCCTATATGTTGGTCCATGTTAGGCCTATGTAGGTCCATGTTAGGCCTATGTAGGTCCATGTTAGGCCTATGTAGGTCCATGTTAGGCCTATGTAGGTCCATGTTAGGCCTATGTAGGTCCATGTTAGGCCTATGTAGATCCAGGTTAGGCCTATGTTGGTAGATATAGGTCCAGGGTCTGACTGGTGGTGATGAACACTTAGGCAAAGATACATCGATGGCACAGCAAGTAGTGTGCTCCCGGGTATTATGACGAGCTGTGTATTATGATGAATTTTCTGATTTTATATATACATCTTGAAACATGTGTTTAAAAGTAGTTGTGTTGTACTTGCATCTGTTTACAATGATATACAAAAGAATTGGCCTCGATAGGACTTTTCGCTGGGAAGTTACAAATTGATATGTCGCACCACTCGGAAAAATGTTCCTAAAAATCCGTCACGTTTTCTTACGTATTGCAGAAACTTCACTTCGTTTCCAAAGATTGAGTGTCGGAGTAGCTCCCGAAAGTCTCTGCAATTTGATTAAGTAGCTGTTTGCTAAAATGTTAGACCTGGTAGAGACGCACTTCATTATAAAGCGATATGAATTTTACAATTGCCATAATACCTCAGAATCCATACAATAGCACACGTATGGATATTGTTTGGAGCATGCTCACGCACGCGCGCTCAGACACAGTAGGATCCACTTATCACCCACTTGAACAGGTTAGAGCGAGTGAGATTACTTAGCGTGCGCAAATATACCCATGTACAGCTTATTACATAAATGATGCAATATGCATGCAAGGCTAATGTCATAGAAACTACATGTATTCAAAAACTGTTCGATTGTAGTTATACATTACGTGATAGCTAGATATCTGTCAAAGCGGCACATGTCAACTGTAAACTGCTACTGAATTATGCTTTTATTCGTCGTATTAGGCGAATTCAAATGGCCCTCGCATTTTCTTTAATATATTTCGGTTTAAATACATATAAGTTATATAGGACCTGGTAATTGGTAATCAATTGTATCTGAGGAAAAAATAGCTTATGTGAGTAACTTGCTTTGCAACAAAGTCACCCTACATCCTCTCCTAGAATATTCATTAATTGAACTGTGATAAGCTAGTGTATTGTCTTATCTTCATGTGAGTACAGTGTACATGTATTGGGATAACGCTCGTCCATAGGCAAAGATTGAAAATCCTCTATAGCTATAGGACTCACTTACGTTTACAAGCATTACCGCATAATGTGTAATAGTGAGTTTGGGAACGATATGTAAGGCTCAAGCCTACATAGGTCATTAATTAGGGGAGACCGGGGCTAAAAGTCACATGGGTTAGTTGTCACAGCATTTATGTCTTGGAAGCGGGTGACAGCATTGATTGGACATACTCGGAGGTATAAAATATGCAAATTCAAATGCAACGTTCGATAGATGTGAGCAGCATTTCCACCAATTCATAGGTAGACACTAAATTGTTTCCATTTGATACATAGCTAATTTCAAAAATCAGGTTGAGAGAATATAAGTTATTACAAAATCATGTACATCGACTAAACTTCCCATTAATCAATGTGAAAATTGTATTCGTTATTTTAATTAGCCTGGGGGATAGTTGACACAAGATGGCTTGGAGTAAGTAGGCACACAAACCACAGACCGAATGTCCATTTGTTCGAAGGTGCTTGAAAATATCTCCATTGCGAAGCTATATACCTGAACTATTAAGGAGACATTGTAAGGGCTCAACGTTGACCTTGTCAAAAAGAATCAAGCATCCATCAGAAGTGCTGCTAAGATGCGTGGTATTAACTACCAAACTTTGTCGCAATATTGTAAACGACTAATGCTTTAGAAGAAAATGGTGAGTCTTTCATTATGTACTGTTGGGTATAAAGCAGTCGGCAGATATTTTCGAACGCTTTGGAGGAGTTAGTTGAATATATATATTAACAGCTTCTAGAATATATCAAGGCCTTTCGCCTAAGGAAATACGAAAGTATGCCTATCAGCTGGCTATAGCAAAATGCCTAACTATTGGTACTACATGGGTAGAAAACAAACAAGCTGGCACTGATTGGTTTTTCTGGGTTTCTAAAGCATCACCCTACGTTGTCATTACTTAAGCCAGAAGCTATGAACCTTGCGTGGGTTTCCAGTTTCAACCCCACCACTGTAAACCTGTTTGTTGACAACTTAACAGTTGTACTGCAGTGTAACAAATTTGGTCCAGGAGATTATCGGACATTGCATTTGAATTTGTTTATAGCCTCAGCCGAGTCATATTCTACAGTAAAACGTATGTGACTTTGTCACAAATGCACTGCTTCAATTAGAATGGTTATAAGTAATTATCGAATTGATTAACTGATAGAAAAACTGGAATAGCCATTATGTACTTAGATGATTGGAGATTATTTGATGTTATTAACTATGTTTTATTAATAAGGGCACTGTTGAATATCAAACTTGTGACTTTTAGCCCCAGTCTATGTAGCTATACTGTCTATGTCTATACTGGAAAGTAGTAACGAAATATAATTTTGGAAGATGACGCAAGGCATTATGCAATGACATACATCTATAAATAAATTATGCATCTGCGGTAGAAATTAATTTTGTGTCTTCATTACGGTTCATTATAAAGTACAGACCGATTTATCGTACATATTAAATGTACTTAAAAATTCAATAAAAAAATTATTTGCAAGATGACCGCTGATGTATGGGTGATTTCTCAATATGAAGCTCCAAAGGACCTGTACAATGAGCATCCACTGTCAAATGTCAAAGGGATGTTAAACTGGCATAACGGGATAAAATTTATTTCTGTACACCAATGTACCCCGGGATGACGTCGACACATTAAAAATCTGAAAATCGGTTACGCATCCTAGCTAAGGTAATGCTATTTGATTTCTGTTGTCACACCTTTTGTTGCCATGTCAAGGTGAAAAAAGTTGCACCACTCAACTTTGCGGTAGTTTATAATGAATTTATGTCAGTAGCTTTGATCCCCACTTCCTTTGTTGCCCCACCCCACCCCCCTCTCATGGTTCTGCTGAGGGATAATTGAATGGGATGTATTTTGTGCTTTAGCACTTGCATGATATCATTATATGACCTTCTTCATTGCAGAGTTCAAAATAGAATACTGATGAGCAGCGGCTCAAATGACTCACAAGAAGAAATTATATTGACATGTGAAAATGAAAGTGAAAATGAAAGTGCTCATAGTGAAGATTCAGGGGACAATGTCCATAATATTCCCTATGAGAGTGCTGCGAAGTATCAAGGGGCTTGTGATCGGATGGTCACGGGTGAATCTACGATGGTCAGTCATACTGAATGTATGATGACCAGTGAATCCTTGTGTCATACAGATAAATCCAACCCCCTTGCTGAATGGAAGAGGGTCACAGCGGCAAGACCCGCTAAATACCCTACTGAGAGCAAGGATACTGGGTACCATTCTATTGGATCCACGGCAAGTCAGCTGGGAGTGGTCTGTGGACCCTTGGAAACCAGACTCCATACACATGAGGAGGACCTCTTGGAAGGACCTTCGTTGTCTATGGGTCCTGTTCGGTTCACCAGTCTCCATGAGCCTGATGATTTTATTGGATCTGCTAGTCTTCCCCCAAGTAGCACTGGATGTCTTGCGGCCCCAAATAGTGCTGAATGGGCTAGTGTGGCCAGCACATATTGTTCTAGTGTGGGGTACCAGACACATACTTATCATGTAGGAACCCTGGATCCTGGAGGCCATAAAGATGAAGCCTTGGACAGTGGACAACTCCCAGAGGTTCTAAAAGTGTTCTCGTCATGTGCCCCATGATGGGGTCAAGTTACTTACAAGTTACTTACTTGATTACAGTTCAGTGTTTCTATTGTGCGGTTTTTCCCCCTGCTTAAAAAAAAATGCAATGTAGGGGTTTTCCTCACTGTAACATGTAGGTTGCTCCACCCTCTAAGTGCAACGCCCACTCCAAGTGTTGTAAATGTTGTGGCTATACGTGTCTTGTTTGATTTGTACATTTGTGCACAATGTGACAATACCCTTCATCAGATGGAGTTGGTTATGAATACGTGGGGGGGGGGGGGGGGGGGGGAATGGCAATACTGACAATGTTTGCAATTACTGAGTAATAAATAAGAGCACAACCCTACATGAAGGGTTGGTGTGATCAATCCTGGTCTGCTTCTCTCCAACAAGAATCTGAACTGTACAGGGTGTTTCTCAATCAAGGAAAATTGTTTATGAATTAGCCAAAAACAGTTAATTATTGTTAAAAAAAAATGGTTATTGATAAAAATCTCAAGAACCCTATTCATTTCAATTAATGTTAATAAATTAAGGGTGGGTGGTTAGTTAAAAGCTGCAAACTATTTAACCGTTTAGAAGTTGAAATTGAAATCTTTATTTTTTTAATTTTCACAATGTATTTTATTTAGGGGTCATTGTATTTTGATTTAGTGGTTTGAATGTATTAATAAATTCGGCCAAGTAGATATTAAAATCCTTTGGATACCTCTAAAACGGTATGTTTTTAATTGTGCTATTGGGAATTTTTAATTCGTTGTTGTTAATTTTAATTTCTTTGATTTTAGTTAATTAATTATTTAGTTAGTTTATTTCAACATTTAAGCCCGCGTTATTAGAGCATTTAGCAACAATTTTTAGTTAATTAACTATTTATGGTTAATCTATAAACAATATTCCTTGATTGAGAAACGTGCTGTATAATAAAACTGCTTAGATATACACAGCACAAAGACACAAGTAACAAAATTATGGTGGTGCTATGCTATAGTATTCAGTAGGCATTGGCAATGAACATTCAGTCGGCCATAGATGCCATGGGGACAGAACATTTGGCCTGGTCTTTCCTTGCCTCTGTGACCTGAGCAGCTATCTTGGCCAACACTCCAACTTCCAAAAGGGTTAGAGGGTTTAGCAGTGAGGTGATTAAGACATCAAGTGCTGCTGTTTTGCCCAAGAACCAGTTGGGTAGCAAGTGTCAGCTGGGCAAGACTTGCTGTGGTTTATTATTATTAGTTATTATTATATTATTTAAAAAAAATATAAACCAAAGATGGTAGGACAGTTCATAGGGGCTCAATCGTACTAAGGATGGCCGATGCCATAGATCTAACAAGGCAGGTGTTCAGTCTGCCATGTAGGTCATGTAGGATGGCAGGCTTTGGCTTGGAACAGATGAAAACCAGCCTAGATGCATGTGCTTAGCTGCCTGTACGGATCATGAAACACCCTAGTACATGCCATATTAAGTGAATTAAGCGGAGTGAATGGCTGAGGTGCTACAACCCCAATTAGTAACAAGGATGTCTGCTAGTGGCCAGTGAATCCTTATCTCTAACAATTTGTAAGGGGCACGTCATACAGATTATAAGATGGCCAGTAAATCCCTCCCCCTTGCTGGATGGAAGAGGGTCATTCCTACGATGAAGCCTTGGACAGTGGACAACTCCCAGAGGTTCTAAAAGTGTTCTCGACATGTGCCCTATAGTTACTTACAAGTTACTTACTTGATTACAGTTCCATATTTCTTCTGTTTTCCTTGCATGGGGTTGTTGCTATCTAAAAAAAAAAGAGGGGGAGGGGCAGGGTTAATAAAAAATGGAACACGTCATACACAAATGTCTTTACAGTGTGAAATATAGGAGGGATGAAAAAGTTGCATTGTATTTTTATGAGAGATAATACCATATAAATATATATTATAATTATTATATGGTGCAGTTATTTGCTGGTGTACAATGTTTCTGTGAGCTCAAAAATAGTTATAGCATGTAATGTGTCCATATGCATCCTGGTCAAAATGTTGTTGATCAGTTGTGACTGAGCGGCCTGTGAATGCTATGCTTTGTAATTTGATATGGGAGCGAGGTTTCTAGGATTTTCTTGCTTTTAGGTTTTATCTAACGCAGGGGTTTTCCTCACTGTTTTTTTTGTCATGCACTGTGGACTGCCCCTCTATATGCAACGGTATTCTGGCCCTCCATGCATTCCAAGTGTTGTAATTTCAAATTGTTGTACGTGCATGCATGTCTGTGTTTTTCAGTGTGCACAGTGAAGCTTAACCAATACCTCGCATCCGTTGGCTATATGCACATGGGCTACTAGGCCATACGTAGAATGCCTGCGTATAAATAAATGAGTACGATAAATGGTTACAACTAGTTCAGATGACTTGGCATAGGAACTTATGAATTTTTAACCAAGGACATCCCGTGGTTTGCACGCAGTGCATTTTAACAGTTCACAAAAGCAGTCAGCCATATATAATGGGCTTTATAAATTATATGTGACCAGCCATATAAAGAACAGGATCGCGCAGCTTAGCTAATTAATTTACACCTCCCCCTGTATATATGTATATGATTCGAGATTGCTTAGACTGTAATGCGGATCTGGGCGTGCATGCATGCAAGTGTGCAGTACTGGATGAATGAACCGAAGCTTACGATTAGTGCAAGGTTCCTGTCATTGCAGCTTTGTTGGTCTCTCTTCTGCACGTCGCTCTATAACATCTGTTCAGAAATCATAATGATGTTTTACTCCACCGCTGCAGGTACACATTCTTAGAAAAGTTGTTCAGTCTTCCGCTCAGCGGAGTGTACTGCGTGAAGAGTTACGTTTATATCATTCGTGATGAATTAATACATATAAAATTATTATTGTATTATAAACCCGCCTCATATAAAGTACTGCATGTAGACCCCTGACGGTCATATTCCGTGTTGATTTGCTGATATTGTACATGCACTGATATCGAGCGGGCCAGCTTCTAAATGGATATCGGTGGGTAGATAATTGCATGCACGATCTGGTAGCGGTACGTACTTAGCTCGTGATAGCATTTCCGCCCCACCCGGCCCGTCGGCCTCATATAACGTACCATTTCGTATAGGAAAACACGCATCGCCCGATGACGCCGCTGTTTTACGAAACGCCTCGTTTTGGATGGAGTAGCAGACGTGACCACCATGAGTCCATGACCACCAGGCTGATATCACATGAGAGATCATCACGCGGGTCCAGCCCACGCTTGACATGCATGGACTCCAAGGGGAGTGAAAAATACTGCGCAAAGGCAGATACTCGCTGTTGCGTGTAAACGAATAAATCTACTGTTACATGTATATAATTGTGGGAAAACCCTTACGTGCAATTCCTAAGAAACTAAACGTCATGCACCAGTTGTGTACACATTCTCTACTGATTCAACATGCTTTGATGGATGCTGTTGTCAGGGGCGGATCCTGGATTTCACAGTGTGATTTGACTATCAACAAAGCGTAGGACCAAACACACTTTAGCGAGTTTGCATGGTCAAATGAAAAATATATTTTTATTGCTATATACACGCGGCCAATGACAATGTTAACTCATAAACTGTATGGTTTGCGTTGCAATTACAGACAACGGCATCAAGCTTAAGTCACAGCCAGTAATGCACTACTCGAGATACCCAGGTATACTAAGCCAGCGGAACAGTAATGGCTGTGTGTGAGTGGTGTGATGGTATAGGGAGGGTGTGATAGTAGGGGTTCGATGATAGGGTGTGAAAGCAGGGATATGATGATAGGGAGGGTATGATGGTCTTTAATGAAGTATAATTATTTAATATTATAAAATCGGGATGGTTTGACTTCTTTATCTGATCTAGAAATGTTTCTGGGCTGCTATAGTTGAAAACATAAGCCACATTTCGTTTAAAAATTAATAATGAGATTCAGCATGGCTTAGGACTTTGCATAGAGTACACCTTCAGCCAGCAAAGACACCACCGTCCATGTATCAGGCATGCTGAGTGCTGGTACTGTCCTCCAATATTGCATGCTGTGATAAGCATGGGCAGTGCGAAGGAGAATAAGACGGGCCACCTTGCTGATTCTGATGTCAATGAACCCATGAGGTGCCATAGGAAAGGATGGTTACTATAACACCTGCTCATCCATGGAAGAGGTAGAAGTTCTGGAATGTGCTTTCAATACTAAGAGAGAATTGCTTGGCAGGCCACCATATTAAATGACCATTCATAGTATTTTCTGCTCCAGGCCAGCCACACCATACTGATGGCTTTACACACTCTGCTGCTTTAACTTCACTGCTGCACAGAGTCATTTGTTTGTTAACCAGCAGAGGGCTTCTCCAACTGCAATAGGATAGACATCCCCTGGATTAGACTGTCAGACCTGCTCCAGCTATGTAAGCAGATATTTCATTTGGGGCTTTGCTCATGACTAGTAAGTTGACAGCAGCCTGTAATGTTACAATAGCCATGCAGTTACATAAACTGTCTAATTCATTTAAGGTTGCAATAAAGAAGTTTGCAATGTACAATGTACTGTAGTGGTTTTGAGATTCTGATCAATCTTTGATTTACTATTAATAGGAATGTTAATTTGCCTGTTTTTATTGTCAATTAACTATTTATATTTGTGCTTAAAGTATTCCTTGATTGTGGAACACCCTATACTGCAAGCTGGTCTTCTGTAATTAAATACACACATCTGAGGCTGGGAAGGATAGAAAGTATAATACTAAAAATGTTACAATAATTTATTAATTAAACATGCATGTAGACTGCATGGGCATTATACAATGACTTTACATTGTCCCGCATTAAGTGGTCACCTGACTTCTAAGGATCATGGCTTGCTCTTTTTAGTTTAGAGCAGTTGCTCCTTTTGCACATTTTTTGTCAATATGTTGAATACAATTCATACCTGTTGCCTTTGAAGTTTGTGGCCCTAACTCCATGCCTTTTTTGACAAACTTGAGTCACTGTGTTGTGAACATCACTGGCGATGAAACTACCTTGCATACCTTCTGCAAAAGTGGTTCTCTGTTGCCATTCAGAGGGGGAATGCATCATCTTTTTTGGGAACTTTGGGTCCATTCCACTCCCTATTAAATGATGTTTAGTAGTATCTGTTTTGTGTATAATAATAAAAAAAAGTAATATAGCAATCATTTGGGTTTTACATGAGCTTGGGATGTTCAATTTCTGTCCATTTCTTCGATTGCCACCCAGTATAGGTACATTGTGTAGTCCCACCAGTTCCATAATATCACTGCTTCATGCTAATTAGCATGAAGCAGTGATATTATGGAATGCATGCATTCAATACTGCAGCTGTTACTGTTCATTGTACAGAAATGAATTTACTTTTATAATAGGTTATGCCGGATAATTGTGCAATAAATATGAATCACTATGCTGTGATATCAAAACGTGCCTTTTGGGGACATGTAAATTTGTTTGCATATGTTCACAATGCTGAAAATATCATTGAAATGCTGTAATTAATTTATCATAGTTGTAGAAGCATGGAAGTGATTTTTAGGCTCATGGTCATTTGTCTATGAAATGTATGTATATGCTCAGCACCAAAATAAAAATAGGTATATCCATTGTTTTATCACTCCAGCCCATACTTTTATATAGCTTGTGAAGCCAATTGCAATTTCAAGACGTTCTTTTTTTATTTAACTGATTCACTACATCTAAAATTGTTCAATTTGCAATTGGTTTATAATTGGAGTGTGAAAGAACGTTCATATTAGGATCAGATTTACATTAGCCTAGGGAAATACGAATTGCATTATTAAATTTCATTATACTGTTACATGCTTTGGACCTTTATAAATAACATTTAACCATCAACTAAGCAGCAAACCAGATTGCTGCAATAACACATTTAAATTGCAAGTAATGAGAGGCAAAAGACACTTGAACATTTCACTTCATAGTGTCTAATGTAGCAAATTTATTACTATGTCCTATGGTGCAAAGCATAATACAATATTAGGTATACAGTAAGAGATCCAATGATTAGTATGCAGTAAGAGGTAAGTAATAGTTGCATTTGGTCTCGAGCTTAAATAATCGTAAATATACTCATTGCTCTCATGTCATTAAAAAATGCAGTCTGTAATAGCAAAAACTTCTCCCAAAGTAATAGGAGAACATCCTATTACTTGGAGCAACTGTCTTTCTGGTCTTTCATATCCTCTTTGAAACACCTAATTCAGCAATGTTGAAGCCTACTATTTGTCCGTGAGAAAATTGCATTGAGTAATATAAGTGTCCACATGTACTGGATGTGTTAATTACAATAGGTTTACATATTCTATGTATGCTGCAGGTGACTTTACAACAGGTTGCACATTTAAAAATATGCTACAAGAACTTTTTCTCATGGTTTAAGAATTACAGCAGTTCTTACACCAACTTGGTTCCCTCAATGAGACCAATGTTAACAATAGAAAGAAAAAAAAAGATCCATGATTGGAGTGTCAACAACAGTTGATTTGGTCCCCACATAACCATCATAACCAATAAAACTTTCTATTGTCTAAGCTGTACTATATAACTGAAACAAACATTCCAGAAGTGATACATATGTTAATTGCAACACCCAATCCTAACACACAACAAGAATTGAAAGCACCATTAATTTCCCTGAATCAGTCTGATATGTTAAGTAGTTTCCTTTGGTATCAATTTACTCAAATTGCACTATATTTATATATGTCTCCTCTCACGGTTAAGCTAAGCCATCAGGTCAGGATGAGGTCACATCAACAAATTTTAAAGGGGCTACAGGATAACAGCCCCCGGTTAAGGACTCCCAGTGATTGGAGCCCTCAACCTCACAGTGCAAGTCAATGGTGTTTCAGGAAGCATACCTGTGTGTTTCACGTATGTAACCATATTTCCATTATAGTGTGCATGCCATGATTGTATAATTTTGTACATAAAAATTATTCAGTATTATACATACATGTATATAATTAACAACAAAACAATGAAAGTGTCCAATCATGTAAAATACACTTCTGCCTTAATTCTCAGAAACTGAGCTAGTATCCCTTGGTCTTCCTCTCCATATTAGAGGCACTACTGTAAACATCTGTGTATATGTAAACTACCATAGCATGATGACATTTCCTTGTCTTCTACTCCCTTATCTCTATTGAAATCTCCACTTACCTTTGGACTATATGATAACATGCATGGGAAATGTATGAGATGATCAAACATAATTTTCGCCATCCACCATAAGCCTAGAAGTATCTCCAGGGAGTTGGGTATGGCATGTGTTTCTCTGCATTGGAGGAAACGGTGCTCAGGATTCTGTGTGGATTGCCCGGTGTCAGGGAATAATCAGCACCCCCAATGATTGGCACCCCCGTTCTATATATCCTAGGATTCTTGGCACCCCAATTCCAAATTTCCTATGGTATTATTGGCATCCTTTAGGATTTTCAGTACCCTCGTGTTTGAGGCGCCAAAAGTAGATTTGAGTTGAAGTCTGTTCATGACCTTGGGAACATTATTTTTTCGATGAGCCCTTATGATCTGAATAAATTGTGTGAGTGGGTCAGTGATGGGTTACTAGAATATGGAAAACAATGTAGCAGTAGCTTATCATCTCAGGTTTTAGAGATTATTAGAGATTAGATGGATATTACATCTTATTAACTGTTTCAAAATGTTTATTGAAGTTAGTTATATTGTCTTCAGCTTGATGCAAGTCAGGGTTAGTTTCCTATGGCCATGAATGCTTGAGCCATTTGAATATTTCTCCACATTTGGCACATATATAAATTGTTGGTGCAATGACCTCCAATTCCTAACCCAAGTGCCCAGAGTCTGCATCCTTGATCATTTCATGCATAGCTTTCCATAGAGCTGTATGTATCTGGGGATCCATGGGAAGATAACATTGGATCTGTTGATGTTTGATCATGTACATTGTGATCAGCAGACACAACTTCTGTGATCCTACTTACAGCTATAGAAACAGTCTGAAAGAAACAATTTCCATCTGCAGCAATTCTAGCTGTTGTTAATGGGTCAGTGATGGGTTACTACAATATGGAGTAGCAGTAGTTTATCATCTCAGGTTTTAAAGATTACCAAAGAAGAGCATAATTATAATACTGATCAATTGATCAATTACCAGCCGGTTTCATTAGTCTGTGTGAATCACTCTCACTTGACACAGCCATCAATGATTGCTGTGTCACACTGCCCACTCAACAATTTATCCAGATCATAAGGACTCAATGTTCCCAAGGTCATGAACAGACTTCAACACAAATCTATTTTTTTGTCACCTTGAACACGAGGGTACCAAAAATCCTAAAGGATTCTGAAAATACTGTAGGAAATTTGGAATGAGGATGCCAAGAATCCTAGGATATTTGGAACGGGGGTGAACGAGGGTGCCAATCATTGGGGGTGCCAATTATTCCCTGACACCAGGCAATCCACACAGAATCCTGAGCACCTTTTCCTCCAAAGTAGAGAAACACATGCCATACCCAACTCCCTGGAGATACTTCTAGGCTTATGGAAGAGGGCAAAAATTATGTTTGATCATCTCTTACATTTCCCATGCATGTTGTCATATAGTCCAAAGGTAAGTGGAGATTTCAATAGAGTTAAGGGAGTAGAAGACAGGGAAATGTCATCCTGCTATGGTAGACAGGTTTGTACAGGTGCCTCTAGTATGGAGAGAAGGACCAAGGAGTACTAGCTCAGTTGCTGAGAATTAAAGCAGAAGTGTATTTTTCAAGGTTGGACACTTTCACTGTTTTGTTGTTAATTATATACATGTATGTAAGTAATACTGAAAAAAATTTATGCACAAAATTATACAATCATGGCATGCATCCTATAATGGAAATGTGGTTGCCCCAGGCCCTTTTAGTAAAGTTATGGGTGAACAAACCCGTAACTTTAATAAAACAGGGCCTGGGGACGAGGCTAATGTGAAACACACAGATATGCTTCCTGAAACACCATTGACTTGCACTGTGAGGTTGAGGGCTCCGATCACTGGGAGTCCTTAACCGGGGGTTGTTATCCTGTAGCCCCTTTAAAATTTGTTGATGTGACCTCATCCTGGCCTGATGGCTTAGCTTAACCGTGAGAGGAGACATATATAAATATAGTGCAATTTGAGTAAATTGATACCAAAGGAAACTACTTAACATATCAGACTGATTCAGGGAAATTAATGGTGCTTTCAATTCTTGTTGTGTGTTAGGATTGGGTGTTGCAATTAACATATGTATCACTTCTGGAATGTTTGTGAGCCAGGTTGGGGCCCGGGGAAGGATGCTAAAGGGGGCCCCCCTGACCCTGTAGGCTGAAACTACAGGGGCGGATACAGATTATGCAATAGGATTATAAAATGGTTCAATTTTTATCAGGCATCATATTCGCAAGTTACGGGTGCTAAGCACTAGCCTTTACCGCACGTCGATACATTTCTTCTAACACTGCTAGAGTGCTTTATTCCCCTTGGCCTACGGGTTAGCTCCGAAACATGCTGTCCTAACATTATACGTTACGAAACCACAGCATTGCCGTTCATGATATGTGCATAGTTGTTAAAGGTCACTGTTATCTTTCAGTTGCGATAACGGTACCGGCTAGAATTATTAAATATGCCTCAGTCAAGGCGCATAACTTTTTTCATTCTACTTCTTGTATTGATATGAAGCTTGCCTAATTGTGTGCGAGCTAAATATAGTAAATTTGGTCCGTAGTTGTTAACATTTCGCATGAACTCTTCAACGTTTCGTGCAAAACTACTTAACGGTATTGAATTAAATTCACAACAAACCACAAAGTCTAGCGCATCAGCGCATGTTATGGATTGATACATGTAATGGCGTTGCGCTATACGTTCGAAGCGATTGTAAGCGCTAGTTCTAGCGCAGAAAGATTGCAATAGCTTCTACATAAGCTTAAGATGAATCATGATGATGGATAGAGGCACTGCTGCATGCCCCTCCGCCCCCACAAAAACGGCTCGTATTTAAACGTAACCAACTATAACCATTAACACTTTTGCTTATCTGTTTCAACATTTCTGGAAAGAAATGCATGGTGCTCTTACAAGAATTTGATAAACGGCGCGCAGCAGCGTTCGAGATTACAACAATACACGACCCATTTCTTTGTTTGGCGGGGGCGGAGGGGGTAGAATCCAGTAGATCCAATTGACTTTTTATGATTGTTTGTTTAGTGGCTGCTTGTATACACACTCTAAATCAATTAGTCTTGGTTGTCGCCACAAGAGGCGGATTATTGCAATATGGCATTCGATCGGCATTTTCTTTCCAGTAATGTACTAATGCAAGTCTTGACTACTTTGAACTTGCCATACGCTTCGACTGTGATACGGCGTCATGGTGTGTAAAATTTATAATTTTAGCACAAACAGAATTCGCCTTAATATGCGGGAGCACTCTATTGTATAGCGCGTTGCCAATCCCGTCATCAATCTATGGACTAACAGTGGCAGTGAGTGAAAAATTCTGTGCTCGATCGAAGACGAAAGGGTCGTCGCACACAATTGGAAAAAATAAATAAATTATTCTTAGGGATCGCGGGGCCCGGGGTAGTGTACCCCCTTACCCCCCCCCCCACTCGACGGCACTGGGCACTAATCACCTCCCATAATATGTGTACATGGTAGCCAAATACGCTTGTCCGTACTGTACAGACAATTGTATTTGTGCGTGTACACGTGTGCACGCATACAAATATGTTGTGTGTACCGGTGTGGACGTTTTGTGTGTGCACGTGTGTGCATAAAGATAGAGATGCTACGTAAATACCCGGGCAATGCGCGGAGGGGGTATTTAAGCAGCATGCCAGGCATAATAATGGCCTAGCTCACGAGACACATACAAAGCCGATGACGTTACTAATACTAAGTAAGTAAAAGTAATTGTAGCTCCCGTAAACACAGATTGAACATGCACCGCAGATGACCGAAAGCCATAGGGATGATGTCGGCTTCGTCCAAAGTGGCCGGTCCGCAATTACTAGTAGTTCACGACAGCTAGGAGACCGAGTCCCAACATGTCAATCATATATGCTCCGCCATGCATATTTACCCATTCTTTCAATATTGGTGCAGCGTCCGTTGTGCACGTCAAGCCACCAGCACTTTTTATGCCACCTTTCTATGCGGCAATTCATTATTGCCATGAAGCCTCGATCGCGATCATCGCGCGGGCAACATATCGTAAAAGCAGAGATAATAAAAAGCGATACTTCCTATGATATATGCTATTACATTTATAGTTTCTCTTAGCCCCTTCCGTAGTCAATCATCGACTCAATGTGATATGGGAGATGTAAACGATGGGCGGACCGGCAGCGTGGGCGTTTCTCTAGAGCCGAACACATTGGCAAGCTAGAACCCGTATCTTAAACGTTTATTTCATGTCAAGATATCGAACTTCTTATAGGTTAATACATTTACCGTAGTGATCAGGTTGACGGGTCATGATGCATGCATGCTGCCCTTCCCCATCACTGAGTTACGTTTACAAATTGACAATAAAGACCCTGCTGCTCTTCTTCCTCATCGGATGGCTATCACAGTTACAAATAACAAGCAAGTCTAGTGTCATATGATGAGCACCAAACAAAACAACAAAAGATAAGTGCCTAAGTAGCATCATAGATACTTGATGGTAGCACATCTCCATGGAAACAGTTGCAAACAGACATTTAAACAAATTCGCAGCTCCTGATATTGAAACCTAGAGGAAAAAAGTGACTTTTATGCATCACTTGCTTATGCTTACCCAACAGGCCCCTGTCATTACCCCCCCCCTACACACACACACACACACACACACACACACACACACACACACACACACACACACACACACACACACACACACACACACACACACACACACACACACACACACACACACACACACACACACACACACATTCTGCACATTACAGTTTACAAATAGAAAGGAGTACAGTGTAGGTGGTACGTAGGTGAAGAGGAAAGACACATGAACACTTAACCTTCAGTACTCACGATAAGTCTAAGTAGATACCATGCAGCCCCGGATCAAGCATAGCCTTGGGGGTGGGGGCCAGCTGCCCCCCCCCCCTTCCCCCCCCCCCCCCCCAGTCACACACGCTTCCTACCTGCGAGTAGATTACATGTTGTGTCATACGTAAAAAAGTCCGAATACTTGCTGAAAAATGTCAACAAAGCAGTGGAGCACAACAGGGCATGTACAAATGTACCCCTTCGACTGCATCCCCTCCTCTCCCCAGTTTCGTGCACCCTCTGGTAAAACCAAATTCATGGTAGGTCCAGGGTAGTCCTACATGTACATAAGTACATGCCAGTAGTTAGATAGATGTACACATGTACATGTAGGTCTTGTAGATATGGTAGTCTTAGGTAGGTACATATAAGTCCAGGATAGGCCTACATAGGTACATGTACAGAGTATGTTTATTTTATGTCTAACATCAGATAAGGTTGTGGGTTCCTTTCATGTTTAATTATATTCACAGCACAGAAGGGCAGATCTTACATGTACATGTACATGTAGTTTGAAGGGAATACATGTAGGCAAAAGACACAAGTACTCAGGTAGGTACATGTAGGTCTATGTAGGTCCATGTAAGGGTTCATGTAGGGTAGGTCTATGTAGGTCCATGTAGGGGTTCATGCAGGGTAGGTCTATGTAGGTCCATGTAGGGGTTCATGCAGGGTAGGTCTATGTAGGTTCATGTAGGGGTTCATGCAGGGTAGGCCTATGTAGGTCCATGTAGGAGGTAGGTCTACATGTAGCTTCAGGGCAGGCAAGGTAAGCAGCACTACATGGGCCTCTAACCATCAGATAAGGTTGTGGGTTCCCTTTCAAGTTTATTATATTCACAGCACAGACCATGGGCAGATCTTAGGATTAAGAGTAGGTACATGTATGACAAAACCTTCAGTATTCTGGTACATGTAAGCTTACATGTAGGAACGTGTATGGGTCTGGTTTTTTTTTTAAGTATGATCAGATGTATAGGCTGATGTGTGGGGTATGGTGTATAGGCTGTTGTATGATGTATAGGCTGGTGTATGGTGGTGCATGGTGTACAGGCTGGTGTATGGTGTACAGGCTGGTGTATGGTGTACAGGCTGGTGTATGGGATCTAGGCTGGTATATGGTGTACAGGCTGGTGTATAGTGTACAGGCTGGTATATGGTGTACAGGCTGGTGTATGGTGTATAGGCTGGTGTGTGGTGTACAGGCTGGTATATGGTGTACAGGCTGGTGTATGGTGTATAGGCTGGTGTATGGTGTACAGGCTGGTGTATGGTGTATAGGCTGTTGTATGGTGTACAGGCTGGTGTATGGTGTACAGGCTGGTGTATAGTGTACAGGCTGGTGTATGGGGTCTAGGCTGGTATGGTGTATAGGCTGGTGTATGGTGTACAGGCTGGTGTATGGTGTACAGGCTGGTGTATGGTGTACAGGCTGGTGTATGGTGTATAGGCTGGTGTATGGTGTATAGGCTGGTGTAAGGTGTACAGGCTGGTGTATGGTGTATAGGCTGGTGTATGGGGTCTAGGCTGGTGTATGGTGTACAGGCTGGTGTATGGTGTACAGGCTGGTGTATGGTGTATAGGCTGGTGTATGGGGTCTAGGCTGGTGTATGGTGTATAGGCTGGTGTATGGTGTATAGGCTGGTGTATGGTGTACAGGCTGGTGTATGGGGTCTAGGCTGGTGTATGGTGTATAGGCTGGTGTACATTGTATGCTGTATAGGCTGGTGTATGGTGTACAGGCTGGTGTATGGTGTATAGGCTGGTGTATGGTGTATAGGATGGTGTATGGTGTATAGGCTGGTGTATGGTGTACAGGCTGGTGTATGGGGTCTAGGCTGGTGTATGGTGTACAGGCTGGTGTATGGTGTACAGGCTGGTGTATGGTGTACAGGCTGGTGTATGGTGTACAGGCTGGTGTATAGTGTACAGGCTGGTGTATGGTGTATAGGCTGGTTTATGGTGTATAGGCTGGTGTATGGTGTACAGGCTGGTGTATGGGGTATAGGTTGGTGTATGGTGTATAGGATGGTGTATGGTGTATAGGCTGGTGTATGGGCACACATCATGCAAACACCTGCACATACCTACATAACACACCAGCACACACCAGACACATCAACCTTCAAAGTCGCAGTAGCCTGCCTACTTGTAGTCTTTGCAGATGTCAGGTTGGTACTCCCAACGAACAGTACAGAGGACCTTCCTATGGGAGGGGAAAATGGCACCTACATGTAGAATGCTGTCTGCACATTATCCCGCAATGGATCCCCTACAAAAAAATCTTGGCATGACATGTTCCAAATTCATGCGTGATATGTTTTTGCAAGTGTTCCAGTTTTTCTAGAGCACTGTTGAACATGCATATGTCATTAAATTGCAGGCATATCACTCTTCTAACTTGTACAGGATGAAGAGTTTCTAAAAAGCGATTCCCCGACAAGGCATACCCGCTAATATGCTAAGGGGCGTGCCGCTTTATAACTTCTTGGGGAACGCGTTTTAGAAATTTGTCAACCTGTACAAGTTAGAAGAGTGATATGCCTGCAATTTAATGGCATACATATAAGCATGTTCAACAGTGCTCTAGAAAAACTGGAACACATGCGACAACATATCACACATGAATTTGGAACATGTCATGGCATGTCATGCCAAGATTATTTTGTAGGGGAAGGTGTGCCCTTTATGGTGTGCTCCTTTTAAAGTGTGCCCATTAAGGTGTGCTCCTTTTAAAGTGTGCCCCTTAAGGTGTGCTCCTTTTAAAGTGTGCCCTTTAAGGTGTGCTCCTTTTAAAGTGTGCCCATTAAGGTGTGCTTCTTTTAAAGTGTGCCCTTTAAGGTGTGCGCCTTTTGAAGTGTGTGACATTTTCAGTACAGTTCATGTTCATGCATTGTGTGCTTGCTACCATACATTGCAGACACACACACACACACACACACACACACACACACACACACACACACACACACACACACACACACACACACACACACACACACACACACACACACACACACACACAATATACAGACAATTGTATGCCACAATATTTGGTCTCATCACATCTGCTACCACCTCCCTTGACCACACCCACCTGCTGGCTGCATTCCTTGTGAGGTCTCCCTCCCCATGCGGCCTCGAAGTACTCGGTGTAGTTGTGTCCTCTGTATATGTTGTCCTCCATACTATATATGGGAAAAACAAACAATATTAATTAATCATCATACAACAGACTATGAGTTTTGCAGCATAGTAGGAGGACATGAATCACCATGGCAACTAGACACTGTAGATATACAAATAAAAATTTATTCTGGAGAATAATGCCGATATTGGTGTCTTTACAGGTGTCACTAAAGGGCTAATATCACTGCATCTGACTGGCCTATAAAGGGTTACTGCAAGTGGTGACCAGTGCCCAGACCTGGTTCAAATTCTGTGCCTTCTCCATGATTCCCCGCTGGTCCCTGTTCTGTTCTGTCTCCATCTCCAAGGTTAGGGTGGCCTCCATGTCATGCCTCCCTCTCAGACTGGTACATGTATGTATGGGTCACCTTGCTGAGTTTGTCCTTATCATTGTCACTGAACACTATGAGCCTCCTCTGATGAAGGAAAGTGGAAGGAGAGGATCATGGAGGGAGGGAGGGAGGGAGGGAGGGAGGGAGGGAGGGAGGGAGTGGGTAAATAGGCCAACCCTGCAAAGCTAAGCTTACCATTGGTGAGCATTGATAGCTGGAGTTTGAGCTGTGTACTATGGAAAACAAGGCAGAATGTCATCAAAACTAGCCAATTACTTTCATGTGCGTATGCACAAGGTAAAGGTCGGCATACACAGGGCGACTACCTGTCGATTTGTCGCATGCAACTCAATTCAATATAGGGTAAAAGTTCCGTAATTGTTTAGTTTACTGGTGGGTTGCGGAACATTTGTCCATATTCATTTGAGTTGCATGCAACAAATCGACTAGAAGTCGCCCGGGCCGTGTATGCCGACCTTAACACAACAACACACAGGAACTGATTCTTAGCATACATATACATGTACATACTGACATACATGCACAGAGAGAGGGGGGGAGAGGATTCATAGCCACTCACACAACAACACCCAAAGTGAAACACAGTCACGCATACACACTCACACACATGCTCACACACACAATCACATACACAATCACATGCACTCACAACATGCTCACACACACAATCACACACACACACTGGCAGCTGTGGGGTATCTGCCATAGGATTGGTGCTTGCTATATGGGGTACTTGCCATACGACCGGTTAACCCCAATAGCTTCTTGCCATAGGGACCACTTCAACTCCATACACTGTAGCTGTTAGGTGCACGTGTCTGCCATAGATTTGAGTTCATAGCTGTTAACTGTGAGATTCTCCATGCATCGCTTATTGCCATAGAGTCTACTCCATTCGACCATACATGGGGTATTCCGTAGCTGCCTGCAATAGGGTCCGTGCACTCCCGTACCTCCGTTAGCGTAGCAGTTAGCTGTGACCTGTGGGGTAGTAGGCTTCAGTTCTGCCATAGAATCCAGTCCATAGCTGAACAAGCAACATTAGTTCCATAGCTTATTGGTCCACACCACACTAGTAGTCTCGTACCCAGACCCAAATGTACGTAACGATGATTATCGCTTACAGTATAACATCACGTACAGAGGGTCTGGGAATGAAGTCGTGGGAAATGGTTCTTGGAATGTCGTTGGAATGTTGAGAATTACATAACTTTTATGTCGTCACAAATGTTCCGCTGCGTCACGAAATCAATTATGACCTATGCGGGTGGTCGCAAATTGTGGAGACTTAGGCTAAGGGTTACTCACCGTATTAAGTTAGGGTTTAATACTTGGGCAGTGTGCCAGGTCTAGTCGGCCCCGTCCGACGTCGGTGGTTTTGTGAAAAAATCCTAGAACACAGGGTACTGTTTCTCGTGCTAAGCCCTAATCCGCATAGAGGATTCCTCGCTTTTAGTGGCCATCCCGAGGCCAACCTCTGAGCCCCTATCACCCGATCGCAAAGTCCAGCCGTCTGGAAGGGCATCTGGAAGGGCATCTTCTAATAAGAGCGCACCCCGCAAGTACAATTTGTAGCTTCGGCCAAAGATGGCAAGTATCGTCAGGTGGCCAGCCTAGACCTACCAATCGTAGAGGTAAGAGCTTGGTCCAAGGAGTAAGGAGGGTACAGTGGATGAGACAAAGAGACAGTACCGCTAAACCACGCGCGGAAAATGCCTTCTAGGCTTATGCTGGCTTCGGCAAAGAGTTAAGTAACCTACTGTAGTCTTTCTGACGCAAGAGCCATAAAACCATCTAGGTCTAACGCTGACTTGGAAATACCTTCCGATCACACTTTGGGTGTGGTTTTGCGATTGGCATGCTAGAAATGCAATTAGCTGATGGGCCGTAGCGTTGGAATGTATACGTCACAAATCGCTGCAATTTGATTGGTTCGACCAAATTCAGGTAACATAGAACCATTTCCCACGACTTCATTCCCAGACCCTCTGTACGTGATGTTATACTGTAAGCGATAATCATCGTTACGTACATTTGGGTCTGGGTACGAGACTACCACACTAGTACGGTATTTGTTTGCTAGCTATAGGCTATTCCGTAGCGTTGCCTGCCATATGTCACTATAGGGTCCACTCCATACTGTACTCAGTGTACTGTAGCTGTTAGTTGTGAGGTACTCCATATACCGTAATACCCAGTATTCCATAGCCATAGAGTCCACAGGCAGACTTCCAGGTCTGTCCTATCCTCGTGGGATTGATCTTCGATATCGTCGTCTTCGTACTGTTCGAAATCATCCGAACCAAAAGCGATGAGCAGGCCCAGTAAATAGCGGTTAATAAGTTATTTTTAAATCGCATATGCATGTTAAGTTGTTGTGTACATTATAGTGGTGGGTGGGGTAGTAGTTATAGACGTCAATACGTACGTACATGTACAAATTATCATTCACTACATGTACCTACAAAACAGCTCGGTCTGGGCACGGCTAACTGACGAAAGAGTAGCACGTGATATTATGCGTTTTGAATGTGGGGTGTATCTCACTAACCATTCAAGGGAAGCGCGATTTGAAGGCCCTAAGCTCTGAAAAAATTATGATAAATACGGGGATTGATTACTCTCATGTAATCCGCGAGCAAATAAGGAAAATTTCATTTGGTTTGGAAACTATTGATGCCTGAATAAGGAAATGAGATAGAAATGAATGGATATTGGAAACCTTGCATAATTAATGTGGAAGTGCGGATATAGGTACCTAAGATGCGAAAAACTACACAAAATATGTCAACTAGTCCCCACATTGCAAATCCGAGAGCAGGTAGTCAATATTATTTTTTTTTCTGCAGTTAGCTGCAGTTTTCTGAATGCGTCCATACATTTTCTATGGACATTGAATTACGCAATGACCGAATACCGCGTAATCCTTTTGACCGCCAATTTCTCGATATGACGGCAGAACAAATCGCTCACGTGACGACGTTGACTGATTTTGGCGTAGTTCATGGCTTCAAAGAATAAGACACTGTTCGTGGGTACTTCGCGCTCTGGCAGTTTAAACAGGTAAAACCCCACAATTGCATGCTTAGTGATATCTTTTTTATCCCAGCGAATATATGTATACACGTACAGCAAAGCCGAAAGGTTTTTGCTGTTTTGCCTTGGACGTAACATTTAATGGTACAGACACGTAGCACGAGCTACCGGGTACTTGTACGCCACCGACATGTAAATCATATGCGGATCGCCGGTATCGATACTGACTGATACAAAAGAGCTATATATACTAGCTATATCATCAGTGCGCGAGCTCGCATGATTATTATTATTAAGCAGATCTTGGTTGGTAGGTCTTTACTTCCAGGCCCTACCATAGGCGTATAGCTACGCCCGACTAATGTAGCCTTCCGACTTGTATATATTATTATATGGCCACTCCAATAAGATTCCTTGAATGTTTCCCATTTCAAACAAGGCATGCAGGCGGGCGGTTATGCCATGTCAAAAAGGGTTGCCCTCACACAGTAAAAAATGGTTAAACGAAACTAAAGAAGCTCTTTACGGAAGGATATTTAACAGCTTAATGCGAAGCACGGTTATGTGAACGTGACGTCACGCACGTAAAATGAACACGTGATCTTATAATGAATGAAAACATGCGGTACCACATGATGGTGCGGGCGGGAAATGGGAAACAAGGTCGAATCTTATTGTGCATGTAGTGGCCTAAGCATGATATATAGATACTTGTACGTATGCATGGCTAGTTTTACGAGTATTACCACTGAGAATTTAAGCTTTAATTATAAGACATGAAGTTATCTCGGCCCGATCCTAAAAGTATAACTCGGATCCATATATAAATGGCCAAATCTTTTATTGCTAAATGTATAGGCCTTGTCCAGTCTATATATGCATGAGAAACGGGGACCGAATATCAGTACATGTATAACCTGTACACATCGGAATTAGCTGTGCAGAAGCGTCCCTTCAAGTTTTCTATGCGTGCATCCTTTTCCTCTCCTTCATGCATCCTCCTTCCTCCCCCTCACCCTCATCTCATCCCTCAGTAATCTTGAAATATGCGTATTTCTGGTGTTTAGTATGCCTCAGTACATAAAAGAACCATGGTGAGTTGTACACATGCATGCACATGCATAATTGTGCATTAGTTGTGATGAGCCTGCATGAAATATTCCATGTGCATCAATTTTTGTATTTGTGATGGTCTATATGCACTGATGATTGCTGATGCTATATTAAACTGCTGCCCCTATATCATGCCTTTTGGCCACTTATTACACTATGTTTGTGGTAACACAAACAAGCATGCACAGTTACCCCCCCCCCCCCCCCCCCCCCCCCCCCAAGGTATATGAGCACTAGGATATCAAGGACCATGCATGCAGACACTTATATGACATAGAAGGGATAGAACTCAGTTCAGCTGTGTGTCAGTCCTGCATGTATGGATCTATACTCATGCTTGATTTAACTTGAATAGATGTGATCATGTATTGCATGCATGCATGCATGAATGCTGGACTAAATTGACATTTCATTCCCTGAATTCTCCTCCCTAGGATTGGGACAAGCCAAAGTTTGCCACAGATGCTGGATATTTGTGATGGTGCACACACAATGCAAGAAAGTCTTAAGTTTGTACAATCATCTGAGAGCAAATATTACATCTATCAGAAGACCGAGAACCTCACAGATGAAAGTACTACACACACAGACCTTTCTGAATTCGAATGTGTGGTAAAATCATTCCATGTCCAGAAATTGTGGACATCGATGCATAACTCGGCGTACGATTGTGATAAAAAAAATCCAATTGCACCATTAAACTCACTAGGTACTTTAGAGATTTATCACGTTATTAAAACTGCTAATTAATTTATTAAAAAACATTATTGTTATTGTCGTTTAATAAATGCATTGTATGTCTGCATGGCAGGGAAGTTAGGAATAGGCATCGCTGTTACATAAAATTACAGCTATCGTCGATTTTAGTGATCTAAGCATACGCATGCGCAACTCAAAACATTTAGTTGTACTCGTGCCCCTGCCATTGGATGCATTCTAGAGGTCTCGTGATCTGTTATTTAACCATTTTGATCCATTGTATAGTAGTTGGGCGTAGCCTTTTGGCGGAGGGTCGGGTAGCCTATGCCAAGATTTGTACCCATCTGATAGTATTGTGGATATACAATGTAATAGCTCTACACTCGCTATCAATCTAATTCTTGGTATACGCTAGTCTCGCTAGCCAGACGTACAACATCGAATTTCAACTGGATAGCGAAGGTCGAGCTAATAGAACCGCTGCTGTGGAGTAGCTACTACATAATATGATATATAGGTGTGACTACGAGACTCGCTCGTTAAGATGCATGGGCGATTCCGTCCCTATATTATTATAATTATAATGACCACGATGACATGACGTCGACTGGCTTGTTTTTTGATAATACTAGAAGTTCTCGTGGAGGTGTGTTAAGGATATTGCCTTCCACTGACTAGCTAAAGAATTAACATACGCATGCATATGGCGGCGGATATTCACAGCTGGACTCTCCACTGTGTCCTGGCCCTATTATACTGTATATCGTCGATTAATGACTGTATATGGACACTTTGCATGAAAGATCGGAAGTACGATAAACGTCACGTCTGGAGTAAAAGCCACAGTGGTTGCCTAGAGACATTGTGTCACGTTCGCGGACCTTTGCGTAATAAAATGGCAACGCTCGTAGTCATTCCTTCCCGCTCGGACGGTGATCCTTCGGCCGATCCAGTTCCTGATCAAACTCTGCTGCCAACAGTAAGCTTGACCGAGTCTGACATACCCGGAGCCTTTTTAAATGGATGGCTTTAAAAAGGCTCTGGGTATGTCAGAATCGGTCAAACTTACTGTTGGCAGCATAGTTTGATCAGGAACTGGATCGGCCGAAGGATCAATAATGTCTGAGCAGACTCCGAGCGTTGCCATTTTATTACGCAAAGGTCCGCAGACGTGATACAATGTCTCTAGGCAACCGCTGTGGTTTTTACTCCAGACGTGACGTTTATCGTACTTCCGATCTTTCATGCAAAGGGTCATTGGCAGGCAAGGTCACTCCATAAGCAGTCTCGTTCCCAGACCCAATATCTGCTACGAGGTTAAGTCCTGTACTTATCTCTATCCAGCTCCGCCGGAATTTTGGCTAGGGTATACAAGAAGGATGAACAGCCATAAACGTATTCGGCAGTAGGCCTGAGATGTGTGTGTTTGTTATGCTGTGTGTTCTACTTTTTTATGATTGAGCGGCTGGAAGGAAATGCACATGCACCCACACCCAAATGCAAATACCATGCACGCAAATACACACACACACACATATACATGCAAATACACACACACACACACACACACACACACACACACACACACACATGTGCATGCAAATACACACACACATACATACACACACATGTACATGCAAATACACACACACACATGTACATGCAAATACACACACACACACATGTACATGCAAACACACACACACATACGCACACATGTACATGCAAATACACACACACATACGCACACATGTACATGCAAATACACACACACATACACACACATACACACACACATACACACACACACATACACACACATACACACTCACACATACACACTCACACATACACTCACACATACACACTTAACACAGGACTTGCATGGGCATGCAGTTGAAGAAAAGATCACATACATGCACCTGTCTATCTACTTTACTCCTACAAATACTAAAGCAATGGCACAAAAAAGGATGCCATGATGCAGCTCTGATCTGTCATCAATGAACAGATCGATGGCATGAAGCCTAGTGATCATGACTCATACACAATGGCAAGGATGCTGGATAGAAACTACATGTACAAGTATGTACTAGTCCTGAGGGCCATGCATGTGAAACGTTTACATAACAGCCATAACTAATGACCACATGCTACCACCCTAATTAAATAGGTGACCACAAAGATTTTGGGTCTCTGTTAGTACATGTAATACCTTCTGAACTTTCCACATTTATCACACACATACACAACCAATACATAACCAAATAAATATAAATGCCACACCACAACTGTTACATTACCTATTACATACATCTGCAGAGCCATGTACATATAGCTAGACCACATAAAGCCTTCCATTTGAGTTGTTGCTGAAGTTTTTCACCAGGTGCATGTTGGAAGGGTGGCTGGCGCAGTCCATGAGATGCAAAACTTTGTGTCCAGTCTCTGGTCCATACCAGGTGGTCATGTAGGTAAGCCTCCTCTCCTGGCAGACAACTGGTGTCTGTGCTATGTGTACAACCAAACCAAGGAGTTTTTCTAACCAAACTAATAAAGGTGGACACCACAGGATGTGACAATTGTAGCCACTTTAAACAATTATTCTTTGGTCCTACATCTACATGCATGTAACACGTAGATCTATCTCCTTCTAACTGTACCCTACATCAGAAACCTTTAAACTTAATTTGATTCATATCCCAGTGGCTGCCTCTGGGATGTGCTATCAAATTCCTCATCTCTAGGGAGAAGGTATTATCTTTTCCCAACTGTTCCACAAGGATATCTCCCATCCACCTTCACAAGGCACTCTCTCCTCTACCTCCACAAGGCTATCTCACAAGGCTACCTCCCTCCACCTTCACAAAACTACCTCCCTCCACCTTCACAAAACTACCTCCCTCCACCTTCACAAAACTACCTCCCTCCACCTTCACAAGGGTGTCACCCTTTCCACCTTCCCCATGTGAATATAGTAAAAAAGTAGGTTGTTACCGCATGTATTCCTCACGTGATATATCCTTATAAGGTTCGTCTCTGTGGAACGGTTTTTTTTTTTTGCTGTATTGGTAGTTTTCATTCTGCAGAGATGAAAAAATATATAGACACGCACAGATACAGATATGTAAGTACTATTAGTTGCAACAAAAAAATAGAACAAAAATATGGCGTCAGGTTTGCACGTAAGGACATGCCCATCCTTACAAATATTAATTAAGGTAGAGCAGGTGCAAAAATGTGGCTTTGCTATAGGGATTACATCCACGAACTCCTTGTGGTAGAATTGGCAATATAGGTGAGTAAGCCGGAATCGAATCGTTTAAAACCAACGCAACCAAAACAAGCCGTTGTAGAATCCATGTACATGTACATATAGGTAGCTAAAACACTCCAAACATGATCGCGCCCTACAGCTAGGGCTTAAAAAGAATGTTGGAGCAGCCGAGTAGGCCTACTACCAAAAAAAAAGTACAATCGCATCTATATTGCCACCCATGCACACGCACAACAGTCGAAATCAGACGCACATGTGTAACAAGCTATCAAGTATCGAACGTTCGTTGCTAGGATTCATACCGTGGTCGGTGATTTGTGTCTTCTTGTTTGAAAACCTTCATCGCGGCAGGGCACGCACGCGGCGTTTGTCGATTTATTATTGAATATTGGTATTTACAAAGACATATGAACCTTAATGATAAAAGTGATCAGGGAAGCGAGGGTAAAAGGGTCATGAACGTTAGAATATGTCACACTCCAGCCCTAATGGTTTTACTAACAGCAGTTAGTCTTTCCTTTTTGATATCTAGCCTGGATTTTCGTCAGGAAGCATAAATGTCTTGAAAAACCCTCATTTTTAAAATCAAAATCCATACATGTCTATGGAAACACTGAAATTCTGATGAGGAAGCGTCAGGAAGAGGGCTAATTTTTTTGTTTAACGACAGAGGTATACTTTATGATCCTCTTCATCATAAAATTCTTTTTCCTTGTCATGGGCATCTTTTCCTGAGTGACAGTGATCAAAAGAGTGTCATCCTCCATACATTTCAATGGACGCGTGCACGGTAATGAAACGGGAAAAACGTCATAACGCGTCAGGAATTAGTAATGAAGGCATGCAATTTCTGGCCATGCTACGCAAATTGTGAGAGCAAGTATAGTACTTTTTAATTCTTCTGCTGCATTTCTTTGTTAGATGTAGTATATACATATACAGTTTCTTGTGTCTGTACTGGCATTTATCACTTTATATGTATTTTTGGTGCATGGTGCTCGATGGTGCTGTAAGCTTTCCTCCTACGTATTGTGCACATGCACTCAGAGATTGGAAGTGATTCGTCATGTCGACCTTGTGCAATTGCTCGTGTCGGAATTCGATAATGAAATTCACTACTCGCCATGTTTCCATGTAAGGACGAAGTGCAATCGATGACGCAAGATAGTAAATGGCGGATCAGCAAAGCAACCTCAGTGTGTAGTTTAATAATAGGCACAAGTCATATTGTATCTAAATTAGTATACTTGTATAGCAAGCTCCTTAATGGGGTATAAATTACATGGGTGCATGCACCTGCGCGTTATTACTACTGGTTCAATATCGTTCAACTATGTGGTATACGCCCCTCTGCTACGCTGTGCACATTCAGCACTCAATTCACACGTCTCCCCTATATACATGTGCATCATGTATGTACTGCTTGGGGATTATTTAGCGCTGGTGCTAGTTCAACAGAAAGGGAAAAAAGTAGCATGCAGTTATATCAATAACCTAAGCTGCTCGTGAAAGGAGCTACATGCATGTATATAGACAGTGACTAATACACAAACGACCTAGAGCACATGCATGCATATTTTACAATACACCAATTCGCCCCGTCGTCATCAGCGTATAGTAGTAGGACGTCACCCCCTAAGGCATGGGCAGCAAGCGGTATATATGATACTATAATGCGATTTATAAAGCTATATATGTTTAATACATGTATGGAAACCGCATTCCGGTAAAGCTCAAGTTTGCAGTGACGCATAAAGGCAGCCTGGTTAATGTCAAATAATGTTATTTTGTTGATATCAAACGAGAAAAGAATCTGGTATTACATCGCGGGGTTCAATTCTAACTCTCTGTGTTGGAACTATTATGTTCGATTGAGTTCCTTTGCGATAGTCAGTTCGTAGTTTATTACACTCTGGGACCCTATACACATAGGTCGTTTGCTATGTCCTAGAACTAAATAAAACCTTTAAAAAATCTACATCTATAAATATATACTCCATAGTGGCCCAAATACAAGTATATGCTTGAGTCGGGGCAAAAAATATAAAAATGGAGGCCCGTTGCTAAATATTCTGACTCTGCAGCGTCACCGAGTACGACGATCTGTAATCTCTTGACATAGGATATCCGGCAGTGAGTATTTCAACGCAAACGTATAGGCCTAGTCCTGCCAAGACGTTTTGCTTTATCCCACTATATAGTACATCTTGCATGGTGACGGAACTACTCAGATGCAAATTTCGTATAACAGCAAAAGCAGCAAGGTGCATGTATAATTAACAGGATGCAGCGCTAATTTTTCTCTTTGAAAAAGGAAGATGTACACGGCGGAACCTCAACTCTGCTGACACATGCAGTTTCAGCACTTACCTGTATGTATGCAGATCGACATAGAAGTATTTCACCTCGTTGTTAGCAATCCAATGCGCTGCAGGCTAGCTGGCTGTGGTCGATTCGGTCTGTTATGCCCACCCCCCAAATAATATTCATGCTATATACTCCTACTGATCGACGTCACGGTTGTTTGCGCTCGTAGAAATGTTGGAAATAAAGTTCAATAAAGTAATATTGAAAAGTACTGGCGTCATCCCATAGCAACCACCCCGACAACGTAATGACCTTTGGAATTTGCAGCTGTACAAAGGTACCAACAAGTTTAACAAACATGTTAACAGCAGAACATACGCCAATGACCTTCACTCTTTGCACTTTAGCAATCACGTGCTCGGTGTACATTTCTGTGTTGTGCCCTGGGTCTCGAAAGCGGACCGCTTGAAACTGATATGTCGCAGCAGGTGAAGTATATTCGCCAAACGGCGCAAAAAAGGCCAAAAAGCCGACTTGCCAGGTAAAGCTAAGTCCTTAAAGAACGCTTATCTTCTTTTCTGAAATCGAGAACGATAATTCTGGGGAAGTTGTGTGTCACCAAACAATGGCATTTTTTACGCGCGTATAGTCATGCCGTGTACAAGTGTACGATATACACATGTAGCCTTGTAGGGCCTACGGGGGGGGGGGAACGAAACAAAGTTACTGCTTTCTCTTTTTTGGTGGTGGTATGTGAGGTGCAGTGTGAAGAGTTAAAAAGTGTTGCTTGACTATGCACAGTAGTCTTTGAACCTTGTCGTGCATGGTATTGTAACTTTACTCTGCCTCCCGCTGTACGTAGGGACTTTGACCATGCACTCATCAGGGGGACTATTGGGGACCACATGTCTAAGAACATCAGCTGCCATATTTACTTCACTTCTTCTAGGTGAACTGGTGCACTCATGACCAGCAAATGCACCAGTTCTCATATCCCTGCCACAGGAAGGGCAGTGGACCAAGACATCATTTAGCATTAACTGAAATCAGAAGCTGGCCACAAGGCCATTGGAACTGCTGAGTGGCAGCATGGGCACAAAACAATACCTGAGACTTTTAGCCATTCGATGATACATTAAGCACAAGCAAGAACACTGCATGGCAGCTCAATTGGCCGAGAAAGGATCTCCAAACAGATAGGACATTCTAGCTTGCTTAGGCAAGACAAATTGTCAGGTGCTACTGGTGGCCTGGGATAGCCAGCTGCAGGATCAGTTATAGTAGCTGATGCAATGACCTGAATATGTTTGATCAGTGTGCTTAGCCAGACACATGGGGGGGGGGGCAGGATAGGCAGGGGGGGAACAATTTGACAGCTGAATGCGACTACGAGGGGGGGGGGGGGGTCCACTTTTGGCCGATGCAATTGTGGGGGGGGGGGGGTGCTATCCACTTTCGACCGATTCAATCAGTGTGGGGGAGGGTGCTGTCCACTTTTGGCTGATTCAACCGGGCTGGGGGGGGGGGGGGGGGGGGTGCACATGTTTCTAGTAATACTGGATAGTTTAACTTTTATTAGAAGTTGAGGGGGGGGGGGGGGGGGTGCCATTCAGTCCCGAAGGGAGGAGCCCATGAGACACCAGTTTTTTGCAAAAGTGCTCACAAATCTGATTTTGTAAATTTTAAAAAGAATAATTATATATGAACCTTATTTCTTACTATGCATCCTTCAGCTACCTATACTGTGGGCTTGCCAGGCCAGGATGACCTGTTTGCAAACGCATTCAGGGTGCGTGGCAGTACATCATCGTTTACATTTATTGCAAGTGCTTGCTGCAGACTTTCAGCAAGCTCCTTGCACTTGTAAACTATGTACATGCATTTGCCACTATGATCTATCACCCACCTTCCGCAAATCCTGCAGTGTATAGTAAGCTGCATGCTGGATGACAGATGTGGTAATCCATTTAATAGTGGCGGGAAACGGAGCCAATTATTCACAAATATTCAACAACTACACTAACAGTACGCGTAAAATTATCGTTCTCACATTGCAAATCAGATAGACTTGTGGACCTAACTTTTCTCTTTAATATTTAGTATGTCTCACCTTATGGTTTTGCGCGCCTTGCTTGCTGTATGTGAAACTCTGATAGTAGGTTTCTAAATGGTGCGCACATAGCTATCAAAGCAAGCTTGCGCATTGTCATTTTGCGTTAGAAAACTGGTGCGCGAATGTGTGTTCTGTTAAGAAAGCGATAGAGTATGTGGGTGCTACATTTAAACTATGACAAGAGAGTTGTATTCGGCAAGAAACTGTTCTCGAAACGTATATCACAAAACGGTAGCGATAATGAGCTCATTAAACATTGAGTGATACCGTATATTCTTTTTAGGACCTTAGTTTCCAATAATCCGAAACATCCGTGCGACCTACAATGCATACAATTATACCTTAAAAGAACTGCTGGTGTCACAGGCATGTGGGTCTCACCCCTATTTTGGGTCCGGGGGAACCCATATGCCTAGGCAACTGGGTCCCCCCCCCCCCCCCCCCCCCCGGACCCAAATGCCTAGGCATATGGGTCCGGGTAATTATTTGTACCTCCAGGCATCTTGGTCCGGGTAGGGGGCGGAGGGGGGGACCGAGTTTCCTGATGCGTTTTATTTACTGGCACCGGCCGGTTTTGATACGATAGACACATTTGTTGTTACTTTCTCAACGGTAAGTTAACGTCCGTCAGCCGTTACACTTTGTAACAGCCACTCGGCTTGCCATCTGTGTTACTCTGCCGAAAAGTAAGGTCACTTCAGTGCTGATCTTTTTTGGCAGACTTAGTCTGGTGCTAACTCGTAGCATATGCATAGCAAGAGCTATTTTGACGAGAAGTCTGCCCCAATCATTTGAGTGCCTACGTCTGAAACATTAGTTAGGCTTAGGTACTTTGTAATAGTATGTGTTTAATAAGTTATTTAGTGTGTTATTGTTGTGTGATAATATATACTGACATGCGATTTAAAATAAAATAAAAACATGTTGAGCATATACAAACAATGAATGGGTCATGCTCAAGTAGTACAAACTGTTTCTTCGTATCATACCGGCAGGACTTAATGATTGACCTGTCAATCCAACAATCGCAATGCTCAGCCAGGTAATACATACATCTGTCAAAACATAGGCTTCCGCTCATTTGTATCCAGGGCTCCGGAGGCAACGTAGATTATTACATCAACCAGCCTCCCGCGCGAGATGCGGAAGCTTTAAGTGCAGTGCATGGAATATTTCTACATGAAAGCCACATGCAGTTTCAGAACAAAATCAGTGCTTCCGACAGCACTATAATAAGTACACAGTTTTGAAGTCACAAGCAAGCCATCGTTATTGAACGGCACATACCACTCAACGAGCGATATACAATGGACTCGTAGTACCATGCATATCGATTGTTGTGCCGGCGTTCAATAACAAAGTAGGTACTCAATACAATCGCTTGTTAACCGGTATAATGCTATGGATATTAATTAGTTGGGGGGGGGAGGTGGGCATACGCCCACCTCCCCCCCCCCCCCCCCCCCCCCCCTCCCCTTGCGCCTCATTGAGCAGACGCCTATGGTCAGGAAGCATATATGCTTTCTCTGTAAAATGTTTATATATAAGTATATTTTGCTAACAGGCAGTTGGGTCCGGGGGGGGGGACCAGGTTGCCTGCATTTGGGTCCGGGATAATTAAATTTTTACACCGGCCCATACCGATGCATTAGTATTAGTATAATTAATATGTCCGCGTGTTATTCCATTCATGTTTCTACTCCCCCGCCCGCATCAAATTTCAGTTGAGCTCCATGAAGCAGGATGGTTATCACTAACTTCACGGTGTACTGTACGTTGGCCCTAGAAAAAAAAAGGACCTATTTCCCTAGAGGATTGGGAAGTAATAAATGGAAATACAAGTACATGTATCTTCTTAATAAAAATCTGTACGGAGGGCGTAGTTCTCGCCAAGCAAATTGCATATCGCATAGACAAGGAATTATTTTGGAATAGGCCTACTACAGTGGTTTGATTCAGATTCCCAAGTCCTGGTTCACAACAAGGTCAGAAAGACAAGGTATTAATTAATTGTTAGGTTGAAGTGACCGTTGAACGTAATTAAAATCGCGATCGCCAGCAGCCAGCTACAAGCCTTTTTAGTCTTTACATGTACGTACGCGGGCATACTTGCAATTGCATGCATGTGTGCGTGTGCGTGTGTGTGTGTGTGTGTGTGTGTGTGTGTGTGTGTGTGTGTGTGTGTGTGTGTGTGTGTGTGTGTGTGTGTGTGTATGTGTGTGTGTATGTGTGTGTGTGTATGTGGTGTGATGATAGGGTTGCACTAGATGGTAGGAGTACAGGGTGTGATGACTGTAAGTAGCATGATGGTAGAAGTAAGTGGGAGAGATGTGAAGGTAGGGTGTAAAAGCAAGGATGTGATGATGGGGGTGTGATGGTAGAGATAGTGTAATGTTGGGGGAGTGTTGTGATGGTATTCATCATCTGCCTTGTTGAGTTGATGATCAGGTTAAGCATCAAAATTTTACATTATGTTTTAAATTGACCGTACATCCACGGCACCTTTGATAAGCTGGTGAGCGATCATGAAGTAGTTCACATACCATGCACATGTCTTTGGGATCCTTTGTACCAAGACCTGTGTTCCCACATACTTCTTGGAGCTGGAGCAGAAGGCCTTCACAAGTAATGAGATAGAGTGCAATTTCAGAACATTAAAAAGAAATTTAAAACTAAGCATATAGAATTACTTTTTACCGAAGAATCTCTATAACCACCTGCTTCGTACGTTAAACTGCTTAATGAAGCACCAGCTCTCCATCAAAAGTCGAACCAGAAGGAGCCATGAGCCCATCAGATCTCAAAGAGGGACTAAATGCTTGTTAAATTCTCGACCGATTTACTCGTATACTGTACAGGGAGTGAGTAAAAACACGTGATATAGCTATATATGGTAGTGTGTACATATTATTTACTAGGCTAAGATGGGTAACGTTTTATCAAACAGAAATATTTCACGGTAAGCCCTTTCACTGCCAATCAGTTAACGCTAGTTAATAGTAATATAAGATGCACGAATTGGCGTCAGTCACGAATTGAATTGCATGACGTTGTATAATGTATATTAAGCGAGGGTTAAATGGTAGAAGCAAAGCTCTGCTCAGAAAGCCTATCATTATCTCACATCAGCCGCTGAACGCTAGTCTCGTCCCCACATGTAAACGTTTATGCCGGCGTAGTCAACCGGACTGTATACGTTGGTCGATATTGAACTGTCTATCGCCGGCCTGTCGTCAATACCTGGGGTACCAGTTTGTTAACATACATGTATACCGTCTGGGACTACTTGTGGGTGCGAGTGTGCTGCCGCGATTGTCTGTTATATGCTTGTGCTGGGTTTTACCAGTACAGTGTCGCTGTTAGTTGGGCGTAGGCCGTCCACCAAGTCGCGCGGGATGCGCCCACCATAACGTTTGTGTGGTTTCTTTATGTCAACTGTACATGGTCATTTAATCGTCATGTGCTTTATAACGGTTATAGCTAGTATAATAGCTCACTACATCCCTTCAAACTGAAGTGCGTAAGTTGTCATATTAGCGTATGCAGAGCGGAGGTGGCCATGGACGCAGGATTTTGGTGACGGGGCCATGTAGCGCGCGCCCCAGGCACATGAGGTGTGGGGTACCCATAAAACCCGCGCTAATTACATAGCGATGCTCTATAGTCCTAGACTGAGATATTTGATGTACCGATCATGTTCCAAACATTTGTAACATTACATTTACATGTATGTTGCTAAATATAGGAATAATTGTTGTATCTCCAATCCCTTGTTCCTGTGGGAGAAGCAATAGATGTGGACATGCATCTCGTGTGCAAATGCACGCACACACACATTATTATTTTTTCTGTTCTTACTGCAGTGAATTGGATGATATCTCATGTTCATTCGAGATTATTGATACTAAAGATGTCCAAGACGAGTGAGTTCTAAAAGGGTTACCAGGTTGCAACATGTGAACAACCCTATGAGGTGACACCACTGTCCCTTTATAGGGATGTGAAAATTTCACTCTATAAGTTCTTTACACCCTTAAAAAAGCATCAGGTACTAGGCTGAGTTGAATTTCTGACCGCTATCTATACCACGGAGCATCAAATATTCTCACTATAACCATGACGTATTGTACCAGTTTGCTTGTCATGGAAAGTTTCAATTGATTAAGTGCACTTCAAGTAAAAAATGATCAAATTGCCATGCCTTACAACTCTGCAATGGGCTGTGAGAATTTGGATGCAGCATGATGTACGTTGAGTACTCACAAAAAATTCATAGTCATTTTAGATAGTTAAAAAATGAAGGGAATACTGTGGTATGCCATAGAGTTAAAGATGGAGGGAATACTGCATGTGCTTTTCGTCTATTGTTCACTGCATGCCATCTGCTTTACTGATTCTTTTGACATGCACTATGGTGTAAAGCACATGATGCATGCATGACACCTGTGTGGTTGATTAAGTAGATTTCTTTCGCCCCTCATTCTTCAATCTTCATCTCACTTCCTTCTCTCCTCTGTACTTGTGCTGCTGCAGTGAATTGGATGCTACATGCTCATTTGAGATTATTAATCATAAAGATGTCCAAGATGACCCATTGTGGTGAGTTATAAAAGCAGCTATCTTTATTAGAACACACGCTCAGCAAACCATTTTATCCTAAGGAGGGAGGGAGAGGAATCAGGGAGGAAGAAGGGGATGCATGGGAGGGGGAAGGAGGAAGAAAGGGAGGCTAGAGAGTGAGAAAATATGATGGGGAAGTGCTTGGAATCAGAAGTTGTGTGGGTGTGCATTCAGGAAACGAATGTTCTTTTTTCTTCATGTTGTACATGTACATGTACATGTAGGCCCTGGCAAGAAGCAATCGAATACAACATCTCTATACATCATAGCGGTGAATATGAATATGTTGTAGTGAATCCATGGATGGCAGCTGCCGAAACAGAATGTGGTATAGAGCTAGATTAAAGCTCAGAATGAAAAACAAGCAGACCCTGAAGATGGTGCTGTCTTGCTTTCAGCTTCTAAATACTTTGTTGCACAGTACGGGTATTAAATGTAGCCATTGGATTTGCTGCGCACTCATTTGTGGGTCACGACCATCTTGCCACCTATGGAGCCTCCCTATGAACACCATATCATCCATGAGCTCAGCTGTTCCGACATCCAAACTGCTGACATAGAGTACAATTATTCTAATGCTGCTAGTATGTATATGTGCATGTCTGTAGCAAAAGAAATAAATTCTTATCACCATGCAGTGGCAGGATTCTTCCACAGCAGCACAACTCTCCTCCCCTGTGGCAGGACTCTCTATCCCATCTATAGGACCCTCCTGTCAGAAAAGCCAACTGAAATATCTATTACACTCTAATGAAAATGTGGGAGGAGTTTAATTATTCCAGCTATGTACCCCCCTCAACACCCCAAAATGTTTGTTACTGTATTATCCATTATTCAGTGTTATCGACAAGTGCATGCAAAACGTATTCATTTTCGCAAATGCCGACTATATTGATATAGGGGACGTTGCTACTATTGCATGCATGCACGGTTGCAGAATACTGGATGAAAGCATATGCACAGAGGCCCTGCATGGCATTTGGGCCAGTAGTTGCATCTCCTCTGCCCATCATGCAAGGAATACCAGTGCTTCTTCATGAGATGAGAGGTTGGTGGCTGTTGGCCGTAAATTTCACCTGCTGTATACATGTGTACATGTATATATAAGATGGCAAAACCGCACTAGTCAATACCAGTAGTATATACATGTATGGATAATGGATTTCATTAAGCGCATTGAATTTCATTTCATGTGCCAATTGACGTCATGCGATTGAACAGTACTAGTAAAATCCAAAATGGCTCCTAATGTCACGAAGAAAAAAGTCACCTGTAGATATACGTATGAGATGCCTGGATCAATAAGGTGAGACGTGCTACTTCTTAGTATAATAGTGTTAATTGTCTACTTTAGCTGTTAAGTTGATTGATTGGTTGGTTAACACCCGCGCACGTGTGCCTGTGCTTGCGTGCGTGTTTGTTGTGTGTGCGTGTGTGTGTGTGTGTGTGAGAGAGAGAGAGAGGGAGAGGGAGAGGCTGATACACGAATGTTATTTTGCTAAGTAGCTTAAATAAAGTGCGAGCAAGAAACGCGGACATTGAGGGGGTGGTTTTGCGTGCGTTTAAAAGGCTAGGATTTGCAGACCTACGTCCACAACAAATGGAGGCTATAAAGACCTTCGTGAAAGGAAAAGTTTGCTGACTGGATACGGCTGCGCATGCTTGGCTGTGGTTTGCCACATTTCCAATCAGCACAGAAACGATGCAGTTGTCCTTCCTCCATCGTTGACTCTCGCGATGTAGTTTGACAAACGTAGCCATTTGGTGTGGCTACGTCAAACTACTCGCGATGATCATAATCAACAACCATAGAAGGAACTCCTTATTGATGCACACCACGGACATAATGCAGTCACACCCTCGCACTGCCTCAGCAAAGCACGAGGGTGTGGCTACGTCAGACTACCACTGCACCATAGATATTTGAAACATGGATTGGATACCCAGCAATGAATGTCATTAGTTACATGTAGTCCGCGTTTCGCCGGAAGTGGCCGTTAGTTGGGGTTTAATGGCTAGCTGTGTATAAGTCTGGTACGCACATCCGCATACACAACGACGTGCGAAGTCTTCTAATTCACAGGTGTGCATATAAAAACGTGTTACAGTCCCACAAACAACAGTGGGCATTACATAGCACTCTACACGCTAGGAGCTGCACGCTACAGACATATGACAGATGTACGTTGGCAACTTAATAGCTTTCGTAGGAAAGTATCAGAAATTTGCTTAGATGGTTCCTATGCGGCTTACCGTACTCACAGTACAGTCCCACAACGCCTTGCTTGTTACCCAAATTTTTAAACACAAGCTCATACATAGTACGACAAACTAAAAGATACACTTCACCATGCACCACGATGTGTGCATTACACTTTTCAGTCTTTTAATCTTACAGGCGTGCATATGAAGACGTGTTACAGTCGCACAAACAGTGGGCCTTATATAGCACCTAACACCGTACACGCTAGGAACTACACGCTACAGATACATGTAGGTTAGTCAACCTCATAGCTTTCGTAGTGAAGTATCTGAAACTGCTTAGACGGTTCCTATACGACTTACCATACTCAATATACAGTCGCACAAAGCCTTCAAGCCGTCTATGAACTATAATCAATGTTCAACCTGCCCTAACAATGAGTAGGGTTGTATATAGATTGAAAACTATAACCTATACGAACACTTCTTACCAGTAAACCATGTGTTAAGTGCTAGAAAACGCTCAAAACGCTAGGGTAGCTGTACACCCACGCACCAAAAAAGTGAAACGCGGATTGCAAATAAATGTTGTACGAGTCCTAATGGATCATGTGAGAGGTTTCCAATCCATGTATCAAATATCTATGCTACCACGGAACCATGTGCGATACACCTCGCTTGGCTAGATCGACGATCCTTCCCCTTGAGCAGACCGTAGAGGGAGGCATTGGATGAGTGTACATGGAGGGATATTGGACAAGTGTACGTGGGGGGGCATTTAGTCCTAATATACGGATGATTAAAAATATATAATAAGACTATTAAGTTAACCTGTAACCTGAGCGGAAGAGTGCTAAAGAGAAAGTGTACGGCTGTGCATCAGACGAACGTCAAACCCAAAGCTGCTGCAGGATGTGCACATGCACAGTTTGCGTGACTTGAAGGCATAATCATTTTGTGGCTGTTTCGGTATGAAATTCGATATTGTTCTGAAGCTTCGTAATGCGGAACTTACAAAGCTTCTGGGGCAAAGGCCCCAGACCCCAATGGGGGAGCTTACAGTGCTGCCCCATACCCCCTAACTGGAGCAGGCGGGGGCCACGCCCACTCCCAAACTCACCCCCCTTTCCTACCCTCTGTCCTTTGCAAACCGTCGCCCCCCCCCCCCCCCAAACTCTAAATCCTGCATCCGCCCCTGGGCATTGGATGGGCAATGGATGGGTATACAAGGGGTCAAGGGGTGTACATGGGAGCATTGGATGGGTAAATATGGGGGGCATTGGATGGGTGTACATGAGGGGCATTGGATGGGTGTATAGGGGATGTACATGGGAGCATTGGATGGGTGTACAGGGTGTATACATGGGGGCATTGGATGGGTGTACAGGGGGCATTGGATGGGTGTACATGGGGGCATTGGATGGGTGTACAGGGGGCATTGGATGTGTGGGGGCATTGGATGGGTATACATAGGGGCATTGGATGGGTGTGCATGGAAGGCATTGGTAGGGTGTACATGGAAGCATTGGATGGGTGTACATGGGGGCATTGGATGGGTGTACATAAGGGCATTGGATGGGTGTACAGGGGGTGTACATGGGGGCATTGGATGGGTGTACAGGGGGTGTACTTGGGGCATTGGATGGAATAACAGGGGTGTACATGGATGGGTGTACATGGATGGGTGTACATGGGGGTATTGCATTGGATGGGTGTACATGGGGGCATTGGATGGGTGTACATGGATGGGTACATGGGAGCATTGCATTGGATGGGTGTACATGGGGGCATTGGATGGGTGTACATGGATGGGTGTACATGGGGGCATTGCATTGGATGGGTGTACATGGGGGCATAGCATTGGATGGGTGTACATGGAGGCATTGGATGGGTGTACATGGATGGGTGTACATGGGGGCATTGCATTGGATGGGTGTACATGGGGGCATTGGATGGGTGTGCTTGGGGCATTGCATTACATGGGTGTACATATATGTGTGCACGTGGGGCATTGGATGGGTGGAGGGCATTGGATGGGTGTACATGGGGGCATTTGATGGGTGTGCATGGAGGGCATGTGGTGTATGGAGGGCATTGGATGGTGAGTGTGCATGCTTAGCCTTCGTTCCAGTCCAACTTCATGGACTATGGTTCCAATCAAACTCCAGCAGGCCTTGGTTCCACTCAGACTACTTTGCTTGAATACCATATGCAGGAATGGATAGGCCATGCACTAAGTCTATATGCAGAATGCTTTCTCGTGGGAGAACGGCCGGGGCTGAGCCTGTTCATCATTCCCAATTTAATGTTCAGCCTTGGTTGGGTCCATCTATAAGAATATTCCTAGGAGTGTTTCACCTAGCATGCATCCAGAGTCCAATCCCTCCAAAGCCCAAATGGCTAAGATTCACCTTTACCAATGCATAGACAAATACCATCGAACTGTTGTAACAAGTTAACACACTACAGAATATATGGTGTCGTGGGTGATAGCGCTAAAAATAACAATATTCTGATGGCTCACAACTTCTAGTAGAATACGCGGCACCACGAGTTGACATTGATAAATATAGAAACAACCTACCAGCTTTACACTGTTAAAATTTCAGGGTGCTTCAGTTAATAGGGTGGAAACTGTACCAGGGCAACGTTTATCCTCCTAGGTGGAGAATCACCCCGGGGATTTGCAAGCTAATGCCACATCCAGGATTGAACGATAGCGCCAGAGATGCTCATCATTAATACCAGTAGACATTGTAGAAACTGTACATAGACAACGCCAGCACTGTATCAAAACGCTCTGTACAAAAAGGTCCATCCACAAGAACAGGTGTGTTGCTAGGGTTGTAATTAAGTCTGTTGCTATGAAAATTTTTCGTATCAAGGGTGTAGCCTTTTTTCCAACGTTTCAATGCAATGAAACAACCGTGACCGTAGTTTACAGCAATAATCGTTATGTCTGTGGGTCTGGGGACGAGAGTAGTACTTCTAGGTATGTTTTCCTAGTGCTCAGTCCTTCATACGTCGAACGTTAACAAAGTACGTCTGGCTTGCGAGACTAGTACGAGATGCCTTACCATTCAGATAATTGACTATTACCGGTATCCTTTTGAATGGTTTAGAGCTCATTATGAATCGTACTTTACAAGTCATCCATTTGAGATCATTTGTTCTTTCGTACGTACACCCAATCACCGCACTAAAAATAAAATTACCAACGCGCAAGACCTACAATATTACTCCAATAGCCACACATCGTTTTTGTATGTCTATGCAATGGAGGTGGTCAGTAGCAGATCCAGTATGATCACTTAGGAGGGGCTGAAAGGGGAGAGGCAGGAGGGTGTGGGAGCGTGGCACCCCTCCAGAGTGCTGTAAACTCCTTCATCGGGTCCCAGAAGCCAATGCTTTCTGCATTGGATCACAAAAAAAAGTTAATGCTCGATACGCTGATCATGATCTAAACATACGTACAGTGGTACTTGGAGCTCTAGGCTAACAATATATAAAGGGGTCCACGTGCACATCATTAGCAACTTGTGTAGTATGAATATTTAATTAAAAAGGGGGAGGGGGCTATAGCCCCTGGATCCACTACTGGCAGTAGCAGATCCAGCATGGACAGTTAGGGGGGGGGGGGGGGGGGGGGGCGGCTGAAAGGGGAAGGGTGGCCGATCTGTGCAGGGGAGGGCATGCGACAGACTTGAATAAGCATGCATGCAGTAACAGATCACAAAATGACAAGTGGAAGTGTTCCACTTGCATTGAAACACTTTGATTCATGAATGTTACAATGATCATTCCAGGCTTGTTTTAAGGTAATCAGTTCATGTTTCATGTTCAAGTACAGTACTCATAATTTTTGGGATCAGCATATAAGCTCATTCATTAACTTCCTTAAGCTTCATATAACCCCTCAGCTTCATTACCATGTACTATTGTTGAGTTGGACACAATACCAGTTTAACATACATACTCTAAAACTGCAGTTTTAAGGTGAGCGCTTGGAGCTATACACCTATATAAATCCAAAATTATATATACAGTCATAGGACTTGGGAGTTCATATCAGTTCCAAGTAAAAAAAGTGTGGCCAGTGGGGAAAAATCATAATGTTAACTACTCAATAAGAAAGAAGACACTTTGAGACTAAAAGCAAGGTGGCGTGGAATACTATGCAGGCAATCTACAGATTATGCAGATTCTATAACTGCCCGATCAATCGATTGTGCAAACTCAGCAGTGCGCAATCGACCCAATTCCTATAGTTGCACAATTGACCGATAGGCATGCAATCAATGGATGGCACAGCGCAATTGATGGATTGCGCAAATCCATCTATCGCATGTAACAAAACCATATTCTGAACCAAAGTGAAGTACTTGGGGTACATTGTAGGTGAAATGTGTTCTGGACTGGCCACTTCTCTCAACCCAGAAAGAGCTAAGACAATTTCTAGGATTAGCATCGTACTACCGTCGTTTTTATGGACAACAATTTTTGCAGCCCATAAAAACAGTCAGTGGCTCTGGACCGAGCAGTGTGGAAGAGCATTTGGAGCTCTTACGACCAAGCTAACTTCTGCCCCATTGCTAGTTTACCCAAATTTTGAAGAAGAATTTATTGTGGACTGTGATGCAAGCGATGATGGTTTGGGAGCTGTCCTGTCGCAGAATTTCCAAGGTACTGAGCATGTGGTGTGCTACGCAAGTAGAACCCTCACGAAGGACAAACATAAGTATTGTGCCACAAGGAAGGAAATGTTAGCACTAGTGTGGGGCATGGGCCAGTTCAGACCTTATTTATACATGTATGGCAGGCATTTTACTGCACGGACAGACCATAGTGCTTTACAGTGGCTGTGTTGGTTTAAAGAGCCTGAAGGTCAGGTGGCCCGATGGCTGGAATACTTAGCTGAATACAACTTCACTGTAGAGCACAGGCCTGGCAAGAAGCATGGTAATGCTGACCCCTTGTCCCACCATCCCTGTCACTAGTGTGGTGACCAGCCTGTAGAAGTTAATATCATTGCTTCTAACCAGATTGATAATGATGCAGGTGGTTGGGCATTGCAGTGGACACAAACAGGATGTAGTAAGGTTTCAGTGTGATGATCCTGACATTGGACAAATGATGAAATGGATGCAACATGATTTCCCCAAAACATGCCCACATACAGCTAGCAGCACTCTCAAGAGCCTCTGGTCCCAGAAAATTTACTTGGTCATATTGGATGGAGTTCTTTACCGGTCATGGAAGGATGCTTCGGGGAATGATCAGAACAGCTGCATGCAGCTGGTATTATCCAAGGTACTTGTACCTTTTATTCCTTTCGAGTTGCATGATGCTCCAAGTGGTGGACATCTTGGAGTGGCAAAGCAAGCACCCAGAGGTTTTACTGGGTGGGGAAACGGCATGATATTGAAGAATGGTGCAGGACTTGTGCTGTGTGTGGTGCCCAAAACTCCAATGAAGCATCATCAGCATGCACCCATGGAGGTTGATATGCAGACCAGCAAACCCATGCAATGTGTGGCAATAATCAGTGCTGTTCAAATGGAGCATCACTACATATGCAAAGTTTAGGAACAATGCAGGGTGTGTGGTCACTTGCTTGTGGCACCTGGTAAGAAATCAAGGCATTGATACAAATGCACAGAGTAGATTTTGCAGCAGATTTACACTTGGTATTCTACCAACAACTCACTCATGCACTCAAATTTTGTTATAGATGCAAAGAAATTATAATATTGGTAGCTCAGACTGATGAGGGTACAGGTGGCTGAGATGAGGCTGGTACAGGTGGCTGAGATGAGGCCATGGCTGAGATCTCAGCCACCTTTACCATCCTCATCTCAGCAGCCTCAAGAGTGGCTGAGAAATGGGATTGATACGAAAAAGTGCTATTAGTAATCAAGAAGGCTAACAGCACCAAAATATACAATGAGTAAGACATAAGTAAGGTCTAGCAGTTGCTCTCGACTATGAAGGAACAACTGATCTTCATTGTCCCACGTAATGTGTAGGCAATCCCACAATAGGACTTATAGTAATCAAACATATTAATGGTATTTCTTGCTAACATTTAGTATGTTTGATTGCTATCAGACAAAAAACTGGTGCTACAAACCAACTGTTGCTAATATCTATTAGTACTCTTAGTTCCCTGTACAAACCAATGTTTATTTCTTCTTTCTTGTTGTTGCAGGCATGGAGAATCGCTTCGAGGTACGCAAAGACTAACCTGCTTTCAAGGCCTGTCGCCTTGTGGTTTGCAACCCAAATAGAAAAAAAGGTGTTCCTTTCCTTGCAGAGTTATAAAATGGCGATTAGCCCACTGGTGTTTTTGAGTGAGCTCACATTCCAAAAGGTCTTTTGTTGTCAAGGTTTTATTAAGAGCATGACATCATCATTTCAATATTCAGGAAATGAACCTAGTATCCACAAAACATTGGGCCGCAAACTCCAGTGGTGAGACACGCTATAATAGTGTTAATTGTGTCTACGTTAGCTGTTAAGTTGATTAATTGGTCCTGCATGTGTGGTATAATACAATCTATATACATGTACATGTATATCTGGTATGTGTGTCACTGTGTGTGTATATATGTGTGTACACGTGTACGTGTGTACACATGTGTGTGTGGTGTGTCTGTTAGAGTTATGATTCTTGCCTTTTTTTTGTACAGAATTAGTGCTTAAGGTTATAATGAACCATCATCATCGCTAGTGTACTTATCGTCTGACATTGCACCAATGTGAGTTCAGGACATGGCTACCAGAACCTTTTTTTTTTACGTGCACTGTGTACAGTGCTTCTCACAAAGAGAGTAGAAAGCCAAATTGTTCAGTTTTTGTAGAATATCAACATGCTATAAGGATACAAATTACGTTTTTTGGAATCAGTATGTATTTCTATATCACAACATATGAAAATACAATATCACATGACTTGTTTTTAAAAATTAAACAATAAACAAGGTAATCTTTAAGTGTTTGTTTATTGCATGTACACCACCTAGGTGCCCATCTCTGATAGCAATTTGAGCTACATGCCCCCAGCAATTATGGAGATCAGTTACTGACCATTGTCGGCTGGGACTAAGGACTATACGGCTGCAAAAAATTGTCTTAAGCTGCCCTTTTTAGGAATCATATTGCAAAATGCAAGTTGTTTCATGATATTGTAATTTGCCTGTTCTATTGTGGAGATATTCTCGAAAAACTGAATTTGTGTCAACCACTGTATATATTTTGTCATTGGAATTGAGAATCAGTCCCATCCCCTGTCTTTCTATGTTATTTTGACCAGAATGTGTGTGCATTTATGGCTATCTCTTCTTATCACTTGCATCCTCCACCTCCACTGCCCATACCTTATTTGAAAACCAGCTGGTATTTTAGGAGTGCTGCTGCACCGTTTTCCCCCACTTAGCATACCATTTAGTAAAACACATACCATTACATGATCGCAAACTTTAATTCTCGTCACAGGCCATCTTATTCCCACGCCACAAGTAGCACCATACATGAGTATCAATCTGTATATAGGTGAGCAAAGTTATCATTATTGGGCATGATGTGATAAATTTTAGTAAAGGTTAACGAAGCCTTGCACTGCCTCCCTCTCCTGTTTTTACTGCAGTGAATCCAATACCGCTGACGTGTGCTTATTTGTGTTTATTGGTGGCAACCCTAGTATTCAACCATTATAGTAAGTTTCAAGATGGTTACCAGCTGGTGCATGCTGTTTTGGATCCTGGTAGTTGAACGTGCTGTCCTATGAAAAGAGGGAGAGGGAGGAGTAGAATGGGGATGGGAGCAGAAGGAAAAAGTGGGAGGGGAGTAGTGAGAGAAGGGAGAAGTGGGAGGGGAGGGAGGAGGGATGCCCAATAGGTGTACACATATAGGACCTGTGGAGACACGTTTTGGGATCTGATTATAGATTCTCATATTTTGTTTCCTTTTGTTTGTTATTTATTTATGTGAATATATGGTATTGTAAATAAATATTATGTGTACTCAGAGATATAAAGAAACATGAAACATGTGCATACTATTAATGATGTTTGCAATGTGTATAATCAGATTCCTGAATTAATTAACCCCGCTTGCTCTACTTTACAGTATTACTATGCACGAGGCTATGCCTGAGGATATAGAAGAGGGAGCATCTACATGTAGTGAAGAGCCAAGTCAAAGTGTAAGGAGTGTTAAATACATCCAATCACTGATTCTGTGCTTGTTTCAGTGTGTTGGTATGGTCAATGGTGTTTTTGAAGGCCCAGGATATGGCACCACACACCACGAAATGATTGAAGGAGATGCTGGCGAAAACATTATTCAGTCTGAAATATTAATAGACCATGGTGATGCAGAGGGATTCATGCGTCCAACTTTAATCCCATTTGTTGCACCTAATGGAAGTGATATTTATATGTGAAAATATAATTCTAATAATTATGCCAGAGTTTTTTTTAATTTAAATTTTTTTGTACAAAATTATGAAATATTATTATTATGATTATGATTATTAATTATGATTATATTATTTCTTAAAATTTTATGTCTCATTATTTCATAATTAATTATTTATTTTTGTCTTTATGTATCTTTCTTTATATCATAATATTATTAATTATTATTGTATTTATAATATTTCTTAAAATTTTACATCTCATCTTTTCATAATTTTATATTTATTTTTGTGTTTATGTATCTTTCTTTATATCATTATAGTGATATTAGAAATGTATTATTATTAATTTTATTTAGGGTAGTTCCTCAACATAACTTGTGTTTTGTTTAGTCTACATGTATGTATTGATTGTGCTATATATGGAACGTTCTATGAGATTTTGATGCTTGTGAATTTATATATATATATAGCATCCTATTCAAATCACTATATTTCCGAATGGTTTGCGCTGTTGGCTTAACACTTCATACTACACCTTTGTCTATGCCTATGATAAAATACATTTTGTGGTCTTGCACTTGCTCTGTGCCAGTATTGCGGCGTTCGATACCCCACCGGGTTCAAACCTGCCATAAGTTTTGGTAGGAGTAGTCAAATCGCTTCTAATTCGGTTTGTTGATAGAGAGGTCCCTTAGGTATTGGATTTTTCTGTTCGTTAATTTTTTATGCCGTCCGTTACAGAGATAAGGACATTTAATGAAACAAACTACGTGCACATTTTCACGCTCGATTCGTGCCAATGATTTGGGCAAATCTTTTCAGGTAATAAGGGAAAATGTCTACATGTATATTTAGCACATTTGTAGGATATTACATGTACATGTGTTAAATATACCACTATATTACATTTTCGAATTCCCTTATTTTTTTTGTGTCCACCATTGTTGCCTTCAAATCCTATGCACCACCATGCAACTTTCTCATAGAGAATATTTTTTATTTACTTGTTCCATGGATTTTTGTTCAAAATATTGCTCCCAGAGCATAGACAACAAATGTTGTATGCACAATAATTGAACACAGCTTCAGTTCCACTAAGTGCCTCCTGTTGCCTTGATGTTACAGCCTTGCCACCTCAAGTCTGGCTTCCTTAATGGCCCCGTCCACTGTCTCTTCTGCCACCATCTACTTTCATTTCCTTGAGCTCACTACAGTACCTCCTCCCTCACCAGGATCTCCTCCCACTATGGTCCCCCTGCATTGACGTCTTCTCCTTGATCTCTGATCTCCCCCTTGCTCCAAAGCTATTCTTCACTTAACTCTCTTTTACCATGATCACGTCTTCCTCTGCCACCTTAATCTTGGCCTCCTTCATGGCCCTGTTCCATATATAAAAGGTTCATCTCTACTGCTGAAAGAGGGCCAGGCTGTCAGGTTTGGGGCTGAGTCTCAAAAGAGGAAGGATTCCTATCTTGGAGCTAAGTACTTCTTTGCTTCCATAGCATGTGAGTCTCTTGGTGTGCTTGGTGCTGAAATGTCCTTTCTTAAGGACCTTGGCCAACATCTGCACCAAACCACTGGAGTCTCACAAGCCTACCAGTTCCTACTCAAGCACCTTTTGGAAGTTCCTTGATGGTTTTGATGACTTTTGATTTTGTGTGAGAGTTAGTATAAGTAGCTGTTAGCCATACGTGCAATGAGATAGGTTGGGGTTGTATCTCCCTTTCTGTAGGCCATTATGGGTGCTGGAGAAGAGAACATATGTTAAACCACTTCCAATTTCACCGTGGAATTTCCCATTTAAGATTTATTTGAATATTTTGTGAAAAAAAGTGTAGATTTTGTTCAAGGTTGGTGGTATCCAATCTCCATTGTTACTTTCTAATCCATATTATGACAAATTTCAACAAAAAGGAACATGTTGTTCATTGATTACAGAATCAAACTTCCTTGTTTCCTGGATACAATCTTGAAATGCCAAAGGATAATATATTTATCATGTTGAACCACAAAAGCAATTTCCAATTTTAGATATTCACAAGACCAATCATTATAGTGGCATAATTCTTCAAGGGAGTATTTGACATGCACATAGTTAGATGATGGTGATTATTATTTTAATTCCATTCTTGATATTTCAAACCTCATCTTTTATGACATAAGTTGCCCTTTCTAAAATTTAGAGACATGTACAATAAATGCTTTGAAATGACATTGATGTACATGTAGGTTACTCCACTATCAGACTGCTCTAAATGGTTTGATATTTCAAGCATAAACAGAATAGTTTAATCATACTATAAAATGCTTCGAAAGATTAAGAAATCACCCATATGGGGACTTAAAAGCTTTGAAATTTCTAAGTTAATCATAAGGTTTAAGATAGTAAAGCCAAGTTAACTGACGAGCTCAACAGCACGTGCGCATGAGTGCAATTGCTCCAGCCTGCACAAATCACTGTTCGCTACGTTGCCCCCAAATGCGACCTGTCACCTTTCTCCATCATCCATATATGGCACCATACGATGGAGGCCCCCAAACAATGCTAACCACGAAACCTGGGGCATGGCCAATGTTAGAACCTAGCTCGATTCAAGCATAAGAAGGTTAACCATCGGAGTACTAAAAATGTTTTTAAAAACAGGACAGGTTAGTAAAGGTTAGCTACTCCATCACTCCATCATACATTTACTATGACTTAAGTTTTTAAATTTCAATCACCTCTAAGAGTACAAAGTGCTTTGAAATCTCTAAATAGTCACCTGTAAGAGGATAAAATGCTTTGAAATTTCAAGAGGACTAAAATGCTTTGAAATTTCAATTATAGTTTCCTGAATGGGCACTAAGACACATTGAAATTTCAAGAATAATGAAAGTGACTACTATAAATGTCAAGCAAATGCATTTTTAGAATAGATATGTACAGGTTATTCATACATCCACCCAGTCATATTACTGTGAAATGCTGTGATATTCATGCCATGAGGACTAAAATGCTTAGAACATTTCAAGGATAATGAAAGTTTTCCATCCGACTACTAATTTCATGTAAATGTATTGAAATTTCAAGCAAATACAGAATAGATTAGTACAGGTTATTCATCCATCTTAGTACTGTAAAATACTTTGATATTCTCCAACATGAGGACTAAGACTACTTACTATACTCAAGAATAGTCATCTGTATGGACTAAAATGCTTTCAAGAATAATGTCCAACAACTACTCAAGAATCACCTGTGTGGAGACTAAAATGCTTTTACATTCAAGAGTAGTCACCTGTATGAGGACTAAAATGCTTTGAAATTTCAAGTCTAAAATGGTCACCTGTATATGGAGACTAAAATGCTTTTACATTCAAGAATAGTAACCTGTACGGGAACTAAATGCTTTGAAATTTCAAGTATAATGAAAGTTTGCTACTACTGCATTGAAAATATTTTGATATTAGGACTAAAATACTTGGAAATTCAAGAATGACTAGTCACCCATATGATGCCCTGAAATTTCAAGAATAGTCTCGCATATTATGCATTGAAATTTCAAGAAAAGTCTCCCCCCATATGATGCTTGTACAATACAATGCTTTGAAATTCAAGAATAGTTACCCAAACGGGCCTTTGAATAATGAAAGTTGCTATTCGACTACTACTGTATTGCAATCAAATTCAGAACAGATTTATACAAGTTATTCATCCATCATAGTGCTTTGATATAAATTTCAAGAATAGCCTCGCATATGATGCATTGAATTCAAGAATAGTCTCCCCCCCCCCCCCCCCCCCCCCCCCAATACAATACAATGCTTTGAAATTCAAGAATAATTACCAATATTGTTTTTAAATTTCTAGAATAGTCACCTATATGGGGACTTAAATGCTTTGAAATTTCAATAGTAAGATACTTTCCAATACTAATATATATATATATATATATAATTATTATAATATTATATATATATATAACAGATTATACATAATAATATACAATACACATATACATTACAAACAAAAGGACTAATATTAAAATAAGTTCTATGATCGTCCACAGATGATCCTGCTTGAGACAGGAGTGCCCGTGCATTGGCTCGCATCAAAGTCAGGCTAAGCCTGCCATACAATAGACAGGTAGCTTGGGATTTAGAGCAATATCCCCTGGTGGCTAGGCAAGAGGCAAGGCGTGATAACGTTTGGATGGCTTCTGCACCCCAGCACCCATAAGTCTCCACTGCTATGGGGATACATGACCAGCCTAGCTCAGAGCACTTGGCATCATTAGCATTGTGCTTGCGCACCTCAGCTGCCAAAGCTGCAGATCCACTTGTCACACCCGCTTCCATTAACTTAGTGTAGATGTGACAGTCAGATCTAGAGCTGCTGGTTAGCCCAAATCCCAATGAGGGATAAGGATGTCTGCTGGCCGTGTTCTATGTCCTTCATGCCCCAAACCACTTCCTGCTTCAACTTGAGGACCCAAACAGGCCCGTCGACAAGATTCCAAGAGGACATCCCTGAGCCTGTTGTGCCACGACACCACATCTCCTCCGTGCTTGCATGTTAATGCATGGTGGCCTAAAGGGTCCAAAGCATGGGATGGGCAAAAGGAGCAAACAGGACTGCATGGGATGGGCAAAAGGAGCAAACAGGACTGCATGGGATGGGCAAAAGGAGCAAACAGGACTATCAGTAACAGCAATGCCCAACCACCACTTTACAGCAATGAAACTCAGCAGGTTCAAGATGGAGATTGAGCCTTAGGGAATGAATCACAGAGAGCCAAGCAGCTGCATGTGGCGAAGAAATGGATAGCAGACGTGCTTTGTCAGGCAAGGAGACCTTGTCAAGTAGCACACATAAATCATGATCCTCAATTTTGCCAGACAGAGATCTTTGGTGCATCACAACATCAAGATGGTTCGACACTAAGGCATCATCAGAGAGACAAGTTCATTAAAATCCTTGATGGCCTCAGCTAGGTGCTTGCTAGAAGATGAGCAGACACCAGAAGCACTTAAAGAGGATATGTAGGCAGCTGAACTGTGTTCCGACAGGTCTATCGCGGTGCATTCAGAAAAACAGCGACATCATCAAAGAAATTTTTTGAAGTTTCAAGGCATTGTATGTGTAATGTATTTGAAATTTCAAATAAAAACAGAATAGATTTGTACAGGTTCACCCATCATAGAACTGTAAAATGCTTGATATTCACCCACATGAGTACTAAAATGCATTGAAATTTGAAGAATAGTTACCCATATGATGCTTTGAAATTTCAAGAATAATCTTTTCCCATAGTGTACAGTAAAATGCTTTGCAATTAAAAAATAGTTACCCATATGGTACCTAATTATATTCTGAATAATGAAAGTTTCCCTCCCGATAAATATAAATACAATTTTATTGGATTTGTCTCACATACAATGCCTTGAAACTTCAAAAATAGTCTCCCACATGATGCATAAACAGTTGAACAATAAAATGCTTAGAAATTCAGGAATAGTTACCCTTATGGGGACTAAAATGCTTTGAATAGTCACCTATATGGTGACTCAAATTCTTTGAAATTTCAAGAATAATGACAGTTTCCTATCCAACTACTACTAATGTATTGAAATTTGTACCAAATACAGAATAGATTAGTACAGTTTATTCATCCATCATAATACTGTAAAAATGCTTTCATATATTTTTCATAAAATAGACACCCATATGATGGTTTGAAAAAATAGCGATGCATAAACAGTTGTACAATGAAATGCTTAGAAAGACAAGTAGGTACCATGAGGACCAAAATGATTTGAAATTTCAAGAATAGTCATGCATATGTTGTTTGAAGTTTAATGAATAGTTGAAATTTCAAACAGAACGTAAACAGTACAGGTTCCTATACTTATTCGGAACATTCGAAATGTAATAAAGTTAGCAAGCTAATTTCAATACATTTTTAAGCTGCAATATCATTGATAGTGTTGTTCCAAATCTCAGGCTACTACTCGACTCTATGGCAAACTGAGAATAACTCAAGTGATGGCAAATGCTAGAGCTCTCCATGACTATCTGATTACTTAAAAATAAACGAAAGGTTATTAATGGCTACTTATATGCAGAACTGATTAGAACTGATGGGGTATGTGAGTATATCCTAACCCTGTGCAAAGCGTGAGGGCGTGGCGTGCCTACCAAATGCAAGGGGGATTCCCCCTACAAAAGTTGCATTCAGGATGGGAAAATTATATGTGTGGGATTTAAATTCTGCAATTCACCTCCCCCAATGTACGCATAGGATCAGAACCCCAAATCTACATATAGGATCAGAAGCTGGAAATCAAATGATTTTCATCCTGGATATTACAATTCTTCCCTGTGCCACACTACATTGAGAATGATTGTGATCGAGGCATTGGCTCCATAACTAGTGCTAACACGGCTGAAAAGAATAAAAGAGAAGAATTTAAATTGTGTCTTTAAAAATGATGTATGATACAGTTTGTTTCAAGCATGCACTCTGTACACAACAACATTTTGCTGGCTAACAAAAAGTAACCTTGACTGACAGCACTAACAATGGTAATGTAATGGTACCTTCACTGATAAGGTACAATAAGATGCATGCATTATATTACGTCATCTATTGGTGAGTAACTGCTGCGAACACACTTCTTCATTCCTAAATACTTCCAAAAGATAATGGACACCAGGATCACGTTTGCAACTAAGCTCAGAGCCAGTGGTACTCCAAGTCCAACAGACACTGCAAACAGACAGAGAAAAGGTATTTCAGAATACATCTCATGTACGTGTGTACATCTATGTGCACCAAGTTGGTCATATTGTTGATTTTGAATATGAATATGTAATTATACTTTTATAATATCAATCTAACCAACTCTTTGCCTTTCCAGCAATAAGATGTACTTACAGTATCAAAACAGTACATAATCTGTTCCATCAGTATAGTTTCTTACTGTGCCATAAACAGAAGGCATGACTTTAAAGTAGACATACCTGCATTATTTGATAGCCGAGATGAAGACGGTGATGGGAAGATGTTTGTAGGAGATATGGTAGGAGGGTTTGTAGATGGATTTGGGGAAAGGGAGGGTGAGGGGTAGGCAGCGGAGGAGGGTGAGGGTGAGGGTGTGGTGGGGGAGGAGGTTGGAGGAGGCGGTGTACATTCAGCAGACCAGTCAGTTGGTATCAAAGCTTTTGTAAAGCTACAGTGGAAAATGTTGTAGCAATATGCATACTTGTGGAATGACCATGAACCATTTGCATACACTTTAAACCGTTTACTAAAAATCAAGTGATTAAATTTTCGAACTATTTGGTGATTATAAAACTTTCCTGAGATGTTACTACAGCAGTATGGACATTGAAACTAGGAAATGCAGTTTTAGCTTTGTTCTGTGCAGCTGATCCCACTAGGAATGTCTTGTTTATTACTTCAAAAACAGTAGAACTACTAAACTGCAGCACCATCATCACCTCCCTAAAGCTATTGGCATCAAGCAAGCTCCATATGAATCTACTGAAGGCATGTAAATGTGATATTACACATACCACACAGAATCAAGAAACAGCAATGTTGTGCTGTTTGCAATTCAAATTAATGGATGTTAATATTTTGAGGATCACATGGACTAAAAATCATGTCTTCAAATTTTTCCCCATTTCCCTTCAATGTGACACCAATGCCCCACAAGTTGCAATACCAGGCATTGCAGCATTACGAATGCAAGAAGAACCAAACTCTCTTGTCTTTCAATGGGACACAGTACATGAAAGTGGTATGATGTGTTACCATTGGGACCAATTATAGTGGCTGCATTAGAGAGGTGGCTGTATTAAAAGGTACGTCTGATTGACTAATGCTCAAACTGCGATTAGCGGTTGACTACCACAAATGTAGATGTAACCGTAGAGGTAGCAGAGGTGTATTAATGACATGGCTAGCGCAAGATTAAAATGGACATGGTTAACCTACAGCCTAACACTCAGTACGTACTTCACAAATTGTGCCCAAGTGCAGCTGGTGGCTCCTTCACACCAAGGAATGGCCAATGCCTCAATATTATCAGAGATGGTGTCATTTCTATAGAAAAGCTTCACAAAGAAATCACTGTGTACGAATTAGATCAAATAGGAAATACATACTACGTGAACATTAATTGCACACCAGCACACTCCTACTCACACACCAATTATGTACAGGAACCCCATGCCTGTACAGGATGTCCTAACTTCAGGGGTTGTCCATAGAATATGCCACCATGCTGATTATGGCCATTATAGAGCTCCCTCCCTGTCACACTTAAATCCATTACCTGTCTAAACAGTGACAGCACCAACTTGGAGCCCGGTATACTTTATATATGAATGGCCCCACACTTGTAGCTCAGCTGACCTGTTATTGGAGAATAGCTCAATGATGAAGGCCGATGCATAAGGAGGCTGGATGCCATTGTAGACGCCCAATGCACTCATCATGGCCGCCACTGTGGTGTCATGCTACACAAAATGATGTAATATCCAAGTCCACAAAATGCTAATTGATAGCAAATGTATATGTCTAGTATTTGTATATGTTTTCACCTGCTTGGTGAAACCTTTCAAAAACATTCAATTCATTTCCATTTTCAAGACTTATAACTTCGTATTATGTTCTAATGGAGGGTGGCTTCCAATTGTAGTAATAATAATAATAATTCAAACTTACAGCAGAATATAAAAATAATTTTTGGTCCTTAAACTGTGGATTGCGAGTGACTGTGTAGTTCATGTTGGTCACGACCTCATTAACCCACACACCTGTGGAAGATGGAGAGATAATCTTTAATAATTTGAGCATTCATTTTACAGTTGTGAAATGAAGGCCTTTACGGGATGAGAAACAATTGATTTATTATATATGGCCTTAAGATTAAATGCGCCTGGGTTAAGGTCATGACATAAATTGGGTACAGTAGGGATCTGCTTATCTGGTTGCTTGGTTATCAATGTTCAGACATTTACACGGATTTAATCTGCTCATTATTGCAGGCTGATCAGATTCAATAATTGAACCTAACTGAGTGCTGGCATGGATGTGGGTATTTTTAACGGTTCCATTTCTTTATATTTAATTTAAGTAATTAGTTAAATAGATGTGGACATAAGGAATGTAAGCATCTCTCTGTAAAAATCAAGAAAATGAGGTTGAGATTCCTGAGTAGAAATACACTGCTGGTACACAGTGGCCAAAACTATATCTAATCACCGAGTGTTCCACTATATAGTGTTGTACAGATGTTACTTGTACTCTGCTATCTTAGCAGTGTTTGCTTGCTTTCACTGCGGTGCTTGTAATCCACACACCTACATGCAAGTCAAATTGGTTTGAATTGTCAGTATGATTTATATGTTTATATTTTTACCCAACAGTATGTATGCCTTTAGCCAGCTACAAACCATCTACACACCACCAGCAGAGAATAAAATAAAATAGGTTTTGCGCTCAATTTGTGTTAATGCACCCTTATCCAACTCATGGTTGATAAAATCACCACCTCTCATACACTCCACTCCAATACCAGGGAACTCTCACCACAGAACCTGGCAGCGATTAAACCTTATATTCCTCTGGAGGTTGTGCAGGCAAATGGTTGCACATACCTGTCTAAATTTGGTAACCTGTCTAAATTTGGTAATTGCAGTTTTATAAAATGTTGTGAACCTCTGTAGCCATGCAAGCAAAATGACAGTGATAAGGGCATACAACATTGCATAAATGTAGCACAAGTGTGCTGTACCACACTGTGCACAATGTACTGGCCTGCAGCAAGGCGCCTCATCTCCAATGTACTGAACATCAGGGAACTAGTGTAATCTGTGAGGTTTTTGATTTGGTTGTAAAGTGTGATATTGTACCAGTCTGGTGTCCTATGGTAGATACTCTGAAAACAGATGTCATTGAGCGCAGACGCTCATAAATCACTCCGTACAGTTCGGGGTTAGGATGAGACACATACCTCAATAAAGAGTGTGTCCTCGACATATCGCAAGTCAAGAAAGCTGAGATTTGGGACTCCAGTGTTGTTCCTCAGTAGTTGCATAAGATCCTGCAAAAATAATCCTCTATCAACCAGACCGCATTCTTGAATTGGCCCTAATACAAATTATTCCTTTAGTCCCCACCTTACCTGGTTCTGTTGTACAACCTGTAGAAATTCAATTGAGGAGTAGGTGTCATTGAGCAATTGCTGATAGTAGGAACAGCTTATCTCATAGGCAGCGAGCAACTGGAGTTGATTGGAAGAGATTGTACACATTAAAACCTTACTGTCATTGCCTGCTACTTTTGATAATGAGGAAATATAGTGCTAAGTTCCACAGGGGAATGGCAGGGTCCTTTTGTATTTGTCAAATGTAACATATTGCATTGAGTCCAGCAAAAACAAGAGACGGCATCAAGTTGTCATTTCAACTGACTCAAACCATGTGCCCAAGGAATAAGAATTGATGATGAAGCCCAACTAACCACAGATTCTAAGAGAAACATTTGCAGTTGATTCACCTGAGGGTGATGAGGGTGATTAGGCGACACACCCAGTCAAAAGTGAAGAACAGCTACTAAACAATAACCTGGCTGGTATTGCTGAAGTTACTACCCTGGAGGTTCAGGGCACTGACATCATTCCAATTGATGCTCCTGCTTGCTCAAGGTGCACCTGCAGTGCTATTGTAGCATCTGAAAATTGGTACCCATCCAGACAAAGACCACAACCAGATGGCTTGTGGCATTGTATTAGCCAGGAGGACATATGCTCTTAAGCACAAAGGGGGTTATGTAATGGTGCATTCTTATGCTGGACTGGGGATGGGCATGAATGTCACCATTAGTGTTGTGCATAATTACACATTATTCGTAGTGTATTTATCCTGGAACTATTTTTAAAATCATTTAATGGTACTCTGATGGATGCCAAGAAGGAATAATAAACCTAATACTTATGAAAGCCACACCTGCAATTAACTATCCAGCCCAGAACATGCACCAGAGGTGCAGATCGTGCACATGGAGAGACTGCTATATTCATCACAGAGCCAGTCTATGTGCCCATACCACCTGCTATTAGCTCCCAGATAGTGTGCACACCCCCCTGCATTTAAGAAGCCGCATATGGAAAATCCTGTAAGTACCACAGGGCTGACGTGGCAGCAACATGGCACCACCCATAAAAGTGTGCATCAATACCAGAGTAACAACATAATTGCGAACCATTGCTTATTTATTTAAAAAGATAAAGAATTGAGAGCAGAGATGGAACAACAACAAAAACATCACCATCAACAACAACAACAACAAATCAGCATCAAAGCATTGATAGTGTTGGGCCAGAGAAACAAGCTCATCACTAACAATGTGGTATCCATACAGAGTGAGAGAGCATACAGCAAACTGATAGCGGTGCATGTAGACTGTTATGACAGATGACTTACATGTAAAAGCTGGTACTTATCACAATGAAGTGCGTGACCTTCATTCGCAAGAGTACAGACACAGGTACACACACTGCCAAATGCTTGTGCTTCAATTAGTTGGCTGATTCAACAGTTCTAACTACTTCACCTTTCCCCTTATCAATATATAGAGTACATGCTACATTAAATTAAACCACAGCCCCAATGACTGCTGGCCTTTTGGCCAGGCTGGGGCCGGTAAGTGCCATTTGGGAAGTGATGTTATGCTTTAAAAACTGACATGCATTCTTTGCACGATCCATCCACGATCTATCCTAATTCTTTACAATGCTTCCCCCTCCCCCTTCCCCTTTCTTTACTTGTTCCCACCTCCCTTTATATCTCACATTGTCTTCCGCAAGAGGCACTGTATGGACAGGTATTGGTTGCCATGACAAATTGTCCACGAACATCTGCGTGCAAGCATAATTGCATTAATCGCGATGATTGAGCTGGTTTCTCTGAACCTACCTGATCCGCATCAGGAGGAAAGAAGGCAGACAGCTGTGCTTCCGCGCTCATCAGTGTGCGGTCGTAATCTGTACTCCGCACATACGTCTAGGAATAAAGACAACACAATAGCACATATGCATGCATGTAGGTGTCTCCAAAAATGAAAAATATGTAAACAACTTTAGTACATGTATATGTACCAATAAAATTGACCTGCATGCGGTGAATCGTGAAACAAGCAGCCCGCGGATTACATGTCGGTATAGGTATATTAATTTTGTGATATTTTATAATGATGCAGACCCCTCACGGTGCTCTCCGATGTTGGGCCACGACCATCCTTACCTGCACGCTCGTGTAGTTCTCGAAGAGGAAGCCCGGATAGGTCGTGTTGATGTACCGCTCGCGGAACAAATGTCCGAGGAGATAATGCTGTTGCATCCCTAGCTGCAATTATTAAACGGTAACATGTACATGTGCATGGTAGCTGGCTCGTCATGGATGATTAACGCCACTTACTATTGTCAGTTGTCCGAATCCCTGCGGCCAGAGAGACGGGCTAGCGTACGGGTCAGTAGGCCACGTAAAAACTGGGGTACGATCACCGTGACGGTACACCTGTGCATGTGCACGTGTTTATCATGACAGCAGCTCCGCTGCTCTCGTGGTGCAATGTTTAATTGCGCGAGAGACAAACTTACCACTGCCGACAGCTCCAATTGAGGGTCACACCAGCAAAGTCGGCAGAATTCGAGGAGAAATAGAGCCACTAGAATCGATGTCACACCATGATTCTCCATTGACTAATGCTCCGGGGCAAAAATAAATAAATAAATCGGATTCAGTACATGTATTTATGTGTGTGACGTCAGTTCAAAATCGCGCTTCGAAAACACTTCGACCTCGCGGGCCATGACGTAATAAATGTTATTACGTCATGGCCCGCGAGACGTTAATTCTCATGCAATTGACCTTCGCAGTAGCGGATCCAGGAATTCGGCGAGGGGGGGGGGGGGGGTCCGACATGAATAAAAGATGAGGGAGGGGCGCGCGCAATTTTTTTGCATGTTATTCCTGGGGGGGGGGGGGGGGGGGGGGGGGGGGGGAGGGGGGGAGCAATATACCCTAGGTTATAGTGTCCGGTGAGGGGGACAGTATATCCAGGGCCCCCCGGGGGGGGGGGGGGGGGGGGGGGGGGGGGGGCATCAACTGCATAAATCTTAAGCGGACCTATATATAGCCTGCAGTTTGAAAACCACCTAGCTCTTGGCACGTATAAATGCGGTCAAGTGAGTCATAGAAAAAAATCGCGGGAATCACATAGGCGACGCATGCAATTTTACGCGTCGAACGATGTCCTTGTATGAAATTAAATCAGCCGCCTCCACCCCGAGGTTAAATTTCGTAATTTACCTTCCGACGCCTATATGATATACGAAGAATGCAAAGCAACGCTTTTAAACGACGCGTCGTCGAGGAACAATACACCGAAGCACGAAGCATCTTTATGCGCACGCGACTGGGGCATTGATAGTAGTTACATTCATCATGGGTCCTGAGGGGGGGGGGGGGGGTCCGGACCCCCAGGACCCCCTCGCTGGATCCGCCCTTGCTTCGCCATTGTTTTGCCTTGCATGCAGGTGTAGACACTTCCAATAGCGCTTGGGAACAGGCACAACCTCTCGGACCTCCCTCAGCATATCCAGTCTGTGCTCAGAATTTAATGACCACCAAGGCCATTAATATAGAAACCACCATGTTGCCAAAATCATCTCTCTCCCAACCAGCTCATCTTTGCCTGACAGAGCCTGCCTAAATGTTGTCTGTCTCATCTCCAGATGCTGCAGTTGTTAGTTTCTCCAGGACTTAATTTACGACTTGATCCTTCAGAATTTCAAACATAGGCTAGGCATAAAACACCAGCTGTCATCACTGCCCAGCTCATATTGTTTGGATTTAACATGTAAAAGCATAGAGGTGATGCAGTACAACAGGCTTTGTGATGCTTTTGTGGAGAACATGCATTGGTGTGGGGGGGGGGGGGGGGGGCGGATAAGTACTCCTGCCCCCAGAACTTGTGCAAGAGCCATAGTGAAAAGCCATTGTGACAAAGCTGACTAGAGCCATCAGTAGTAATTGACAAGGTGCATGATAGAACAAATGGAGATCTCCAAAAGGAATGCCATCATGGCCATTGACCAAGCCTTTGGAATACTTCAGCAAACATTGAAGGAAAGGAAGAAAAAAAAACTATTCTCAGAGATGAAGGCCATTTCAATGTCAGTCCAAGACAACTGCTCTGATCCTCCAGAATGAACAGTTTAAGAAGATAGTTGAGGACATTGGTCACTACACTGAGGTGGCCTCCCACATCCTCCACACTGACCATGAGGTGGTAGCTTTTAAATATCCACAGAACTGCAGAGGCTCCAGACTATACCAAAACACGGTAGTGTTACATGTATATACATGTAGATGTGTCTGAAGATCTTGTCCAATTTGTTGATGTATCAGAGCTGTGTCTGACTCCATCTTCAACACATGGACATCCATATCAGTAGCCAAGGTGGGGAGCAGGTTCCATGTTAAGGTAGAGAGCAAGACCTCAGAGGGGGAGGGGTACCCACATGGTGGTGTACAGGTGAAGGGTGAGATGAGGTCCAAGGTCCATAGTGGAGCAGTTGTGTATGGAGAGGTGGAGGACCACAGGGATGGTACATGTGTACCTACACCATCATCCTCACCCCTCAAACTGGTGGTCCTCACCAACTGGTCATCACAATGGATGGACCTTTATCTGAGATTTGAACACATCTACCAGACCTTATACAACTCATAATCCCCATCAAGTGATCAAGTGTAATAGTCCATATTGTGTTGCCATCCATGACAATGAAGACATCTATGTAGGGAGTGAGGTTTGATGAACTGAAGAATACCATAGGTAGTGGTGGAAGTGGTGATTGTCAGTTCAGTGCACCATATGGTATAGCCATCAAGGGAGATGTACTATATGTTATATCACAGTGGTCTGATGTCAAATGGAGAGTTCCTCAGTCCATAAGTTGAGATGGTATGTATCAGGTCTGGGAACGTCCAGTCAGTCATTGTTGATATGAACAGCAGACTGGTAGTTTCTGACTATAATAACCATCAAAGGGACCAGTGTTTTCGATATCCATGTGATCTGGCCATAGACCATTGCAGCCTATGGATCCATACAATGGCGAATCTGAACTATCCCCTGGGTACTGCACTAGATCCCAGAGATAGTAGTGTGTATGTTGCTAACTATGATGTATTGACTGTATTGTATTTAGATACTGAGTGATATGATTAAAACTGAGTGTGCACATACAATACGTACATGTATCCTTATCCAGACTGATTTGCATAATTGCTTAATTGTGATATTAATTTGATTGAAACCATACTAAGGAATTTAATAAACTCATTAGTCGAGGTACAGAGGGGGATCTCTTTGCCTTGTACATGTACATGTAGGTGAGGTAGGTAGTGCATTAGTGGTCCAGTGGACCTGGACACAACTATTGGTCAGAGGCTGGAATCAGGCCCATATACAGATTGATGACGGCTGCTGCGAAAAACCAATAATTCGTAAAATAGTACTGTATGATATTTACTCACATATAGACACTTTGATCCTTTGCAGCACAGATGTATGAAGGCTATGTCCATGGCCACACCTTGGTCACTTCAAATGCACAGTCCAACCATGATTGTAGATAATTCAAAAACACTTGATATGTGCATTGGGTGATGGTTGCATTTCTGTTATTGCCGTCACTTTATATTCATTTTGACCCAGTGTGAGAAGGTAAATTGTCCCCCAGTGTATAGTTTCCCACTGAACATTAAACCCCTGGACACTCTACACCATTATAGGACAAAATGTCCTACCTAGGGTAAAATGACCTCCCCCCCCCCTCCCCCCCTCCCCCCCTCCCCCCCCCTCCCCCCCCCTCCCCCCCCCTCCCCCCCTCCCCCCCTCCCTCCCCCCCCCTCCCCCCCCCCCCGTTTTTCCCTGGCCCACAAATCTCCATGCCTGCAGCATTCTATGTCATTTCCCCCCAAAATGATATTTACTCAGTGATGATTAATACAATGTATGTTTGAGTATTCATGATGGCGACAGGATGTTACATGTGAGCACATATATACATTGTGTATATCTTAATCACTGTAACCCTGAGGGCTGTGGAAAAAAATAGTTTTACATAGAATGGTTTCTAGCTGAAGATGGATGAATGGAAAGAGAGAAGCAGTATATAATATGATTTTCAGCAGTTGTTTACATATATACGTAATTATTGTATATGTCTGTAGCTGGCCAATTGGGGTGAGATAAAATGTACCAAAGTTTGCTGAGAGGTTATGCTGGTTACCTATGCCTGCATGCATGTCTGCATTGCAGGTAATGTGTGTGCTGCCAATTAGTACCACATTTGAACTCAAAATTAAATTAACTGTACTGAATACAAGAAAGAAGACCACGCACACTTCATGTGGTATTTATTGGAATGTAACTACAGTGATCATATCCCTTCTTTCCTAAATACTTCCAAATGATAAAGAAGACCAGGATCAAGTTTACAAATAGGCTCAGAGCCAGTGGTACTGCAAGTCCAACGGTCACTGCAAACAGACAAGTATACATAATTATACTCCAGCCTACAATTAAAAAAAATAATTCATTTGTATGCATCTAGGCAATAACCATTATATAGAGCTCCCTCAAACTTTCAGCGCTGCATCAGTCCATCAGTATTGATACACATGGTGCCAATGATGAATAGAAGGCATGCCTTAAATTTGACATACCTGCATTAGATGATAGCTGAGATGAAGATGGTGATGGGGAGGTGTTTGTAGGAGATATGGTAGGGAGGTTTGTGGAAGGAGTTGGGGAGGGGGAGGAGGGTGGAGGAGGAGTGCACATTCAGCAGTCCAGTCAGTTGGTATCAAAGCTTTTGTAAAACTACAGTGGAAAAAGATTTGCATTACATGTAACTGCGTGTTACAAACATCTATGCATTTTAGAACATAAGAATTTTACTTTTAAAAGTACAGTCTGTAAGCATTGGTTATGATGGCCCACAGGTATAGCTCTGTCTGGTTTATGTATTTAATTTAGCTAAGTCAGTACCGATTAATATCCTTTGCAGAATGAAAACCTAATTTAATATGAACTCATTTGGGTAACTTTCATACAGTCTCTATTTACTAAAACCCAAGCTGCTGGTTACAAGTTTGAAACAAAGGAATATAGTCAAATTGTACAGCCACTCAGCAGCAGTATGGGGTACAGGTGGATCCTGAAACTAAGAAAACACCTGTAGCTTTAGATCTGCATAGGGTGTGCAGAACCAACAAACGTTAGGCTAAGTTTGCTGTCAGATTGTGTAAACATTGGACTGAACTACAACTTCACCCTCCAGTCATCAACTCCCTACAGCTATTGGCATCATGCAGGCTCTATGTGATGGCACACAGATGTACTATCATCTTTAACACAAGATGCCGCTACATATGACCAAATGTGCTATTACACATTCCAATCACAGTTTTTAGACTGTCAGTGGAAGTTTTCTTTGCAAATTTGTATGTATCACATCATTTTATAGCATTGACGGATCAAGATATTTGTGGAAGGTTTTCCACGAGATCTGAGTGTCCACCAGATTCACAAAGATTTCACCTTTGAAGATTTTCTGCTATATGCTACATGTATTGGCACTGCATAAACAGCATGGTTGTCCTGACTGTGTCTTCTGTTTTAATCACCATTGTAATCCACATTTAAAAAAATGAGTAATACTTATGCATTCATGGACCAAAACGATTTGGCTTTAGCTTGGACTGCAAGTAGCAGTTGAAATAGACAGGGTGGCACAAGGGATGGATTTGACTGTATGTACAAGATTATTTGACTGCAGTGAACAGTTGAACTAGCAGAGCAGTATCAATGACACAGCCATGGTTGTGTAGTATGAGTAACCAACCTCCATCCTAACTATATTTCTAACACTCAGTATGTACTTCAAAAACTGTGCCCAAGTGCAGCTGGTGGCTCCTCCACACCAAGGAATGGCCAATGCCTCAATGTTATCAGAGGTGGTGTCATTTCTGTAGAAAAGCTTCACAAAGAAATCACTGTGTATGAAAATAAAATAAAAAAAGGACACAATGTAATATTAATACCACATCAGCACCAGCATAAAAAAAAATCTTTGGAAATGTTGGTGGTATATAGGATTTGGTGGTGTAAATGGGAATGGAACTATGAACACATGTACACACAGGAGATACTATCAGACAATATTCCTAAATTTAGCACCTTGTAGAACACATAAGGCGGCATTTCATTTATGTGGTTATCGTATATCCAATATATTCCATATCTTGTTTCCTTCCTTTTTACACCACCATTGCCTACAAATCCTAAATATCTCAGAGAGAATGTTTTATATACATTTGTAACTTATTGTATTCAATTAATATTATATTGCACAAACTATACATACAGGTATACATAGGGTGGTAGGATAAAATTCAGCTGATGTAATGTCATGCTAAGCAATACAATGTTTGATCTAAACTATCCAATTGTTGGGTCATGAGTTATACACAGTAACATTTTTGATGACATTCATAATATAGGTTACACATGCAAGTCCTAATTTCAGGGGCTAGTGACACAGGGGCTGTCTATATACACTTTATTTCCCATACCTGTTTAAACAGTGTCACAAATTCAGTGCGTAACATACTTTATATATGGATGGCCCCCATACCTGTAGCTTATCTGACCTGTTATTGGAGAATAGCTCAACGATGAAGGCCGATGCATAAGGAGGCTGGATGCCATTGTAGACGCCCAATGCACTCATCATGGCCGCCACTGTGGTGTCATGCTACACAAGACAATAAAAAATGGTGTAATATCTACATGGTTAAGTCCACAATTGAAATAAAAAGATATATTAGTGATTGATAGCATCTCATGATCCGTGGAAAAAAAGCAGGTAGAATTATAATTATCGGCAGCATTAGTAAAAAATGAACAAGCTATATATGCACCTGCTGTGAGAAACATAACATTTCAACATACTTATACATGTAACTATAACAGACATTGAAAGTGTTGGTAGTGAAGATAATTTATAAACTTACAGAAGAGTATAAAAATAACTTTTGGTCCTTAAACTGTGGATTACGAGTGACTGTGTAGTTCATGTTGGTCAAGACCTCATTAAACCACAAACCTGTGAAAGATTTGACAGATAGTATGTTAATTCCAATACACAACAGGAAGGGTGTTGCCCCTCCAATGACCTAGTAGAAGTCCTTATATCGAGTTCAGTGACATACATTGTACTTTCAATTCAGTTAATAATAAGTTTTAGTTAGGTGTGGGTTAGGGCTTTTGTGGTGGCATGGCACTAATTAAGGTGTGTGCAGTGTAAAATAATTAAGGTATAGCAATTAAATAACATTAAGAGTTGTAAGGATTGTACATGTACCATAGTACAAATCAAGCACACAATAACTTAGTAGAAATGCAACAGCACTTCATGGTGGCACAATATTTATCTAGACTCTGGAGCAATCAGCCACAATTGTCGTGCTGAGATATTTTTTCTCCATAGTGCCAACTGCTTCACTGAGGTGCTTACAATCCACACATCAATGCTTACTTAATTTGAACCAATACCCGACAGTTAAGCGGTAGCACAAACGTTTTTAGACAGCTAGAAAACAACTACATTACATCTCTGTGTTTCACAATATGAGCAAACGAAAATGAATATTTTTATGCTGACATGGTTCACCCTTCAGAGTTCAGTAATAATGGAGTAGAGTATATGAGAGATCTATGGTGGTATTATCAGTGGTGGATGATTGAACTAAGGCCAGGCAAGCAAGAGGCAAGCAAGATGGCTATAACTATTGAGAACCTCATTATCTGGCAGCCATGAACCTTGTATGTGGCTCTGCAATCATTGCAATTGATCACAATTTATGGCATACACACAGCAGGCAACACATTTGTCCAAATTGGGTAATTTGATGTTTTTCAAATGGTGTGCATGCCTCTGTAGCCAACATTGCATAAATGTGCACAAGTGTGCTGTACCACACTGTGCACAAAGTACTGGCCTGCAGCAAGGCGCCTCATCTCCAATGTACTGAACATCAGGGCACTAGTGTAATCTGTGAGGCTTTTGATTCGATTGCAGAGCGTGATATTGTACCAGTCTGGTGTTCTATTGTATAGATGCTCTGAAATGGATGTTAGTGAGTGCAGACACTTATAAATGTCTACATGTAGTCATGGGGTTAGAGACATATATACATCAATAAGGAGAGTATCCTCGATGTAATATATATCAATAGAACTGAGGTTTCGGATGCCAGTTTTATTCCTCAGGAGCTGCACAAGATCCTGCAAGATAAAAACAACACACCTAGCCATACCATATCTCCTTCATGTGTCAGTCAGACCACACACTCAAAGGTATACTTTTGGACACATACATGTACACAAATTAACCGTTTAGTCACCACCTTACACTGTACCTGGTTCTGTTGTGCAACCTGGAGAAACTCAGGTGATGAGTAGGTGTCATTGAGCAATTGCTGATAATAAGAACAGTTTACTCCAGAGGCACCTAGCAGCTGTAGTTGGGGTTGGAAAAGATTGTACAAGATATTACATGCAGGTACACATGTACATATACATAATGTTCAATGCTGTAAAAAAACAACACTCACTCAGTGTTTTGCCATGTGAGAAATGGAAAAACTAATAGGGAGTGTGCTCTCAATTTATCTGCTAGCCTTCAGTACCTCATTGTTGGGTTAGATTTAAAACTGATGGATAATATACATTTTCTAGTAAATCAATAACCATATAAAACTATGTTACTTGCTTTTACGTCCTGTAGATCTGCAAGACATGCACACAGGTGTGGGGGGAGGCAACATGAAGTGGTTGCTGTGGTGCAGGGTGTATAACCAATCATTATGAAAAGAGCTAAATCGATTTTCCCTTGAAAATAGAGTTTATAGTGACTACATTTTTTTACTATTTATTCATATGATAGTGAATGCCAAATAATGCAATTGCTTTAAAATGTCCATGGCAGATAATTATCGCTGTGAGAACCAAACAATGGACATTGTACATGTACATGTATGCATATATTTACATATAGGCGCCTGTGCAACCAATAGACTTCTTTCATGTGATGTCACAAGTCATGTGAATTAATAAACAAGTTGCCATAAAATATTATCAGCCGCCATGTTGGTGCACAGGTAGCCATAATTAACAATGGTGTTGTGCTTAGTAATAGGCTGTTCATTGTTTGAAGCGCCAGATACAAAATCAAATCACAAGCATCGATATCCACAGGAGGAGTAGATTCGATTGGCTCTCCCAGGTCACTCGTAAACGGATTATTGATGAGATGAATTTTATCTAGGTACCTTTCTCGAGCCTCAGAACTAAGTGATACACAATACGATGATAGATTATCTTTTCATTCATTGCATACACCATCATGGCATCCGTGACGATGACATCATTTAAAATGAAACTAGATCACGCGATGAAAAGGGTCTATTGGTGCCCGGCCCGGTAAACCTGGTTTGATTGGTTTTACGTTATAGGTATTTACATGCAAGCAAATGGTGATTAAGAAGGAATAGGTGGAGGCAATTCTTATTAATAGTTGCAGGCTTTTTAAAATAGTATGAATTAGATTAACATGCATGCTCTGCCACCCCAGGTCAAATTACCTTCTGATGCCTATAGAAGGAAGGATGGGTGTGTGTTAAGAAATTCTACAGCTACTTACTAGGAAGGTTACTCTAATTATAAGCCGCGGCAGTATTTTTTTCAGAGGCCTGACGTGCACTTGTGTGGCTTTAGCTAGGATCCAGAGATGGGCACTTATACTGAGTGCATATAACTACTCCATTGAGTTCAAGTTTCAAGTCAGAGGTGGTTAGAGATGGTGCTATTGATGGAGCGACACTCATATTACAAAGGTCTTATCTGCTATCACAACCTGGACTGGGAGAAATGCGATATTGTTCTGAGTACGAAATTTTATTCAGCAGGGTTGGCCTGAGAAGATATATCTCAAGGAGCTAAGGATTTCTCAGCATGCAGGAGGCAGGACACGATCAGTGTGGAAGGTGGTTGTGTCATCACCCCAATACAAAGACAGGCAGTTTTGAAGTTGCTACATGAAGGACACTCAGGAGCTTCTAGAATGAAAGTGTTGGCAAGAAGAATTGTCTGGTGGCCAAGGACCGATTTAGAGGTGGAAAGGATGGTTAAGTCATGCAATGCATGTCAAGTGACTAGAAAGAAGGAGCCAAGATTCCCCTTGCATCCATGGGAGTGGATAGCAAAGCCATGATCTCGTCTTTATATAGACTATGTAGATAGTTCAAGTGGCTTGAAGTGTCTTCACAGACATCACAGCAAACAATTAAAGTGCTAAGAAATCTGTTTGCAACTCATGGACTACCTGAAGTAGTGGTATTGGACAACGGACTGGCCTTTATCAGTAAGAAAATGGCTGCAAACACATCAGGTGTTCTCCTTATCATCCTGCAAGTAATGGTTTAGAGGCACAACCTGTTGTCAAGGAAGGAATGAAGAAGATGGAGGGGAACACGTCAACTTGTATTGCTTGTTTCCTATTTCAAATTGCTGATGGGGTGCTGTCCACTTGAAGTCAATGCCCAATTGGATCATATGTTACCAGATGTGGGTGGAAGAGTGCAAGCAAGCCAGGAGCAAAAGAGAACTGTCATGACCAAAAGGTTAAGCAACACACCTTCATTGTGACCCCTGGAATCCAAGATTTCAATAGGTCCTATGAAGCTGCATACATACATGTATAGTAGTGGAACTACATGTAGAAGACCCACTGACCCTGATAATAGATTTAGGTGGCAGGAGGAAGGTGACAAGGCACCTCAATCGTGTCACATGGTGGCAGCAGGAAGACCAGAGTGGTCCAAATGAATCGGAACAGAGCCAGACAAGTGGGGAAGATGAAGCTCCGATCAGTAGAACTAAGTCACATTGATGACACACCCACAATAGCAGAGCCTGAGACTGTTGCAGAATCAGATTCATAAGAAGAATCAGCTAAAGAAAATCACCCCCCAGTACCCAATGTTGTTGTTGTGTCCCCCCACTCCAAGACGATTGAACAACCCACCCGACTGCTATGGATGGACATGCTAAACAGGGAGGAGTGCGAAAACCGAGACATTGTGTACTACTGCCCATCGTCTTAGTAATCATCTAAGGTTCTTGCACTCCTCCGTCAAGCTGAGTCTTTGTGCGTGATTCGATTTCTATGCTGTGCAGATGACTACACTATTATGTTACACATAAAATAGTCATAAAAAAAAGTAGTGGGGTGATGTTTTTCCTGGTGTTTTGCGCAATACTTGTCCAGATTTGTTATTACATTGGTCTACTTTGTTTTTGCCGAGCCACCTATACTACATTAAGGGGTGGGGGTAGGGGGCATGGGTCAATAATTTGTTTCAGGGCCAAATAAGCAGAGATTAAGGTACATTAGTGTGCAAAAAAGCACATCAATCAACAATGAAATTATGGCAACTTGTGCACCTTAAAAACTTTGATTGCTCAAGTTCCCACTAATTTTTTGCATACGTGTATGTGAGCTCCACAAATTGGAATGCCAATCAACTGCTTAATTGCATTCTGTGGATGATATGCTCAGTTAATCAGTTGATTGGCATACTGATTGGAGACACCAACTTTCCTGCCTGTGGATCCATTTGCTCTATGGGACTATGCCAGACCCTTAGATGTTGGTCTGGGGAGGAGTCTATGAAGTGAAGCTAAAGAAGTAGTGAAGTAAACAGAAGCCAGGACAGTGTTATACTTAGAAGACAGTAGTGTGGTGGTGATGAGTGCTTTATGGGAGGTGGTGGTGAGTGCCTTATGGGAGGTGAGGGTGATCGAGTGGAGATGGTGGTGGTAAGTGCCTTATGGGGGTGGTGGGAGTGCCTTATGGGAGGAGGTGGTGATGAGTGCCTTATGGGAGGTGGTGGGAGTGCCTTATGGGAGGTGGTGGGGACAGTGAGTTCTTCATCAGCATTTCTATATTGAAGAGTATGCATGATCCATTTTATTCAGTCTTGTGTTTAGAATGCTCCCTCCTCCCCCATATTTCTTATTTGTTCCTCCTACCGTCTTTATAACTCACATTGTCTTCCGCAAGGGGCACTGTATGGACAGGTATTGGTTGCCACGACAAATTGCTCTGGAACATCTGCATGCAAGCAACAAATGCATGCTGTGATGATTTGACTGGTGGGTACATGTATATGAACCAACCTGATCGGCATTAGGAGGAAAGAAGGCAGACAGCTGGGCTTCCGCGCTCATCAGTGTGCGGTCGTAATCTGTACTCCGCACATGCGTCTAGTGATAAACAAAAATACAAGAGTACATAGTCGCTTGGCCACAAGGTGAGATATATGAGGTGTGGCTTGATCTCGAATACTTCAGTATGGAAGTGAGCACATATATATCAAGTGATGGAATGATTACCAGTATAATTATTGCAAAAAAACTTTTCTATTATGTTCACAGCACAGCTGAATACATAAATTCATTACTAAGTCAAACCCCACAACTGATGCACAGCACAGCTATTTGCATTGCTTTGTCCACACGAGTTGTTAAAAGCAGTAACACTCACGCACTCGCTTATGCTCAGGTAACCACTGATTTGATTTTAAAAGTACTGTACGACCACAACAACACTGTACATGTACTTTATGCACTGCAGGGCTGCATCTTTTACTACTGAGTACGCGCTATCCCATCGGCTCTCCAATGAGCCACGAGTTGGCCTTAGCTATAGCCAGACCTTCGCGTTTTAGCGAAAACGCTAAGGTCGGGCTATGCCCAACTATAGTATACTAGGTGTAGTAGTACATCCTCACCTGCACTCTCGTGCAGTTCTCGAAGAGGAAGCCAGGATAGGTCGTGTTGATGTACCGCACGCGGAACAACTGTCCGAGGTAATATTGCTGTTACATCCCTCGCTGCAATTGGTGTGATCAAACACAGTTGGGTGATTATTGTTCCAGTAAGTAATGTCGCTTACTATTGTCAATTGTCCGAATCCCTGCGGCCAGAGAGACGGGTACGGGTCAGTAGGCCGCGTCACAATTGGGGTACGATCACCGTGACGGTACACCTGTGCGCGTATATATATGGTTACAAGGACAGTAAATATAAATTATACAATGATCATGATTCAATCTGTATGATAGGCGCGCAAGCCCCACTGCACCTCCTCGTACAGTGTTCGCGCGAGAGACAAACTTACCACTGCCGAAAGCTCCAACTGAGGTTCACACCAGCAAAGAAGGCAGAAGAGGCATACATGTACCAGAAACGATGTCACCCCATGCTTCATTGTTAGTCTCGTACCCAGTCCCAAATTTTCACAGCTGCGGATGGGATTGCATCACCGCTACGTGAAAAGTGACTACTCAAACTTTCCGAAATGAAGTGAGAATAGTCAAAATAGCTACCATTACTGGTCCATTAGGCTTCTAAATGTTTGCTACCGATTATACATGTATATAAGTACTGCAAGTTGTTTATGTTGGGAAGGAGTGTTCCATATTTTGCTGCGATATAAAAACGTCAGGCCGGTAAGCCCTATAGCACCGCGTTTGAAGTTAAGGGTAGTGAACTCTCCCCCCTGGCGGAATTACCTTAAGCTACCCTAGATTGATAATGGTTATTTGTATGGACAATTATAAATGTATAGAGATAATTAATTAATTGTATAAAGTGCGCAATGTGTTATACTCGTGATATAAAAATCCGAGGCTAGCGCTTGGCTTTCTCAAAGAACTCCGCAACTACAGTGCGTAACGTGATACTTGATCTTAAAATTTTTTCCAGCAATTTTACAATTCTCTTGATTGTTGTAGCCTAGTGGTATGAGATAATCAAAATCTGAAAACGGAATAAGCTTTACTAGCCATCTGGCAATAAGTAACATTGAAAAAGAAGTGTGTCAAGTTATTTTCGGGCCCGCACTCTTTTATTTTCTATTATTGCTCCAAACACACAGTTTTTAGCCCATTTCTCCTCTGTTTCGCAACGGATTGCGCTGATCGTTGGTACATATATGCAGCGTTGCACCTTGCACCAAACTGCGCAGTCCGATTTCGAACCCGGGACACAGTTTGAGTTCTGCTAGCCTACGAAGGCCAATTTGAGGTGGAAAAGTGTTAGGTCAGGATTTTCTTTAGGCACGTTTTATCCTGCCTAAAAGTGAGCATGTAGGCAGTCAAATGGTACCTGTATCGGAATCAGGTCTAGTTCAAGCATTATAAGTCGTCTTTACCCTCTAATAGACGCTTCAAGTCGGAAAGTTGAAAAACAGCGGACATATTGAAATGAATATCATTTGTTAATGACGTCATTTGCTAAACATGACTGTATAGCTGTTGTGCTGATCAGAGCCAAAACGATTCTTTTCAGAACCAAGAAGAGCAAGCTTCTACCAATGGGCTACCGCTTCGTAGGAGAAAGCTGTCGCCACCAATATGGGAGCCGCTGATGAAGAAAAAAGCCCCAATCAAAAAAGCCGATCAGCAGCTGTGATTACCAGCAATGCATTGGGGTAATTAAAATACCTCTTCCCGACTTTCGTTTGGGCATGCATCTTTTAGCAATACTCCTTCGGAGAGCTCCAGGTAGTACATGCGCAGTGCTATAGCTTTCTTGCATCGGCATCAGGGATGTCTGGCATATGAGCAGCTAAGGCCTCAAGCTCCTTCGATGCATTGCTGGCAATCACAGCTGCTGGTCGCCGAGACTTGATGGCTTGTGCTTGCTGCAATCGTGTAACAACTCCGGCCGTGGGGTTACCTCTCGGCCAGTCTCGGGGCTTTTTTCTTCATCAGCGGCACCCATATTGGTGGCGACTGCTTTCTCCTACGAAGCGGTAGCCCATTGGTAGAAGCTTGCTCTTCTTGGTTCTGAAAAGAATCGTTTTGGCTCTGATCAGCACACCCACTTTCAGTTATGTTTAGCAATGACGTCATTAACAAATGATATTCATTTCAATATGTCCGCTGTTTTTCAACTTTCCGACTTGAAGCGTCTATTAGAGGGTAAAGACGACTTATAATGCTTGAACTAGACCTGATTCCGATGCAGGTACCATTTGACTGCCTACATGCTCACTTTTAGGCAGGATAAAACGTGCCTAAAGAAAATCCTGACCTAACACTTTTCCACCTCAAATTGGCCTTCGTAGGCTAGCAGAACTCAAACTGTGTCCCGGGTTCGAAATCGGACTGCGCAGTTTGGTGCAAGGTGCAACGCTGCATATATGTACCAACGATCAGCGCAATCCGTTGCGAAACAGAGGAGAAATGGGCTAAAAACTGTGTGTTTGGAGCAATAATAGAAAATAAAAGAGTGCGGGCCCGAAAATAACTTGACACACTTCTTTTTCAATGTTACTTATTGCCAGATGGCTAGTAAAGCTTATTCCGTTTTCAGATTTTGATTATCTCATACCACTAGGCTACAACAATCAAGAGAATTGTAAAATTGCTGGAAAAAATTTTAAGATCAAGTATCACGTTACGCACTGTACATGTATTGTACAATGAATAATTTAAACTTATGATTACGATTACCGTACGGCCACGATTTATAAGATAATTACTTGGAATGTGCTAACGTTCCAACGTAACTATAAGACTGGCAAATGAAACACGGCCATTTTATTCCACAATAGCCATGCAGGAAACAAGAACTTTACCGAGTGCAAGTGACTACCTAGTCTCGGCCCCAGACCCGTTCGCAGCAGCGGATAGATAACATCATCGCTACGGGTCTGGCAATTATTAACAATTTTCGTGACCAGGAATATTATAAATGAAATCATGCGCAATTCGCTTCAAGTCACGCGCCATAGCTCGGATTATTTTAGCTTGACTTCCTCAAACCACACGTGAATGTTTTCTTTTCTATACATGTACCTGTTACATTCTGCCAAGGCAACGCCTTTTCAATCCTATATTTCTATACTTATACGAGGCGTTTAACCCAACATGCAGAAGTAGATTCTATTCTCGCTAGAGTCTAATAATAAGGCCAAATTATATGTATACATGTATAGCGCTTAGCGAAATACAAATTGCAACGTTAACAACGTTAACCGCGCGCAAAAGGTCAGCTGAACACTGTATCTTATCTTCTGTTGTGATAAGGCACAAGCCCTGTATCAATCATCAAAACAGATCAGTATGACAGGCTTGACAGTGGTCAGCGAGCGGTCCCTTGTACATGTACTAGTTACAAAGTACCCGCGAAAGGTCAAGACTGTTTTGCTCGACTCACTCACCATATCGAGAAATTGGCGGTCAAAAGGATTACGCGGTATTCGGTCATTGCGTAATTCAATGTCCATTGAAAATGTATGGACGCATTCAGAAAACTGCAGCTAACTGCAGAAAAAAAATTATATTGACTACCTGCTCTCGGATTTGCAATGTGGGGACTAGTTGACATATTTTGTGTAGTTTTTCGCAACTTAGGTACCTATATCCGCACTTCCACATTAATTATGCAAGGTTTCCAATATCCATTCATTTTTATCTCATTTCCTTATTCAGGCATCAATAGTTTCCAAACCAAATGAAATTTTCCTTACCTGCTCGCGGATTACATGAGAGTAATCAATCCCCGTATTTATCATAATTTTTTCAGAGCTTAGGGCCTTCAAATCGCGCTTCCCTTGAATGGTTAGTGAGATACACCCCACATTCAAAACGCATAATATCACGTGCTACTCTTTCGTCAGTTAGCCGTGCCCAGACCGAGCTGTTTTGTAAATACCCCATGTATGGTCGAATGGAGTAGACTCTATGGCAATAAGCGATGCATGGAAAATCACACAGTTAACAGCTATGAACTCAAATCTATGGCAGACACGTGCACCTAATAGCTACAGTGTATGGAGTTGGAGTGGTCCCTATGGCAAGAAGCTATGGAGTTATAACTGGTCGTATGGCAAGTACCCCATATAGCAAGCACCAATCCTATGGCAGATACCCCACAGCTGCCAGTGTGTGTGTGTGTGTGTGATTGTGTGTGTGAGCATGTTGTGAGTGCGTGTGATTGTGTATGTGATTGTGTGTGTGAGCATGTGTGTGAGTGTGTATGCGTGACTGTGTTTGCGTGTTGTTGTGTGAGTGGCTATGAATCCTCTCTCCCCCTCTCTCTGTGCATGTATGTCAGTATGTACATGTATATGTATGCTAAGAATCAGTTCCTGTGTGTTGTTGTGTTCAGGTCGGCATACACGGCCCGGGCGTCTAGTCGATTTGTCGCATGCAACTCAAATGAATATGGACAAATGTTCCGCAACCCATCAGTAAACTAAACAATTATGGAACTTTTACCCTATATTCATTTGAGCTGCATGCGACAAATCAACAGGTAGTCGCCCTGTGTATGCCGACCTTTACCTTGTGCTAATGCACATGAAAGTAATTGGCTAGTTTTGATGACATTCTGCCTTGTTCTCCACAGTACACAGCTCAAATTCCAGCTATCAATGCTCACCAATGGTAAGCTTAGCTTTGCAGGGTTGGCCTATTTACCCACTCCCTCCCTCCCTCCCTCCCTCTCTCCCTCCCTCCCTCCCTCCCTCCCTCCTTCCCCCCCTCCTCCCTCCCTCCCTCCCTCCCTCCCTCCCTCCCTCCCTCCCTCCCTCCCTCCCTCCCTCCCTCCCTCCCTCCCTCCCTCCCTCCCTCCCTCCCTCCCTCCCTCCCTCCCTCCCTCCCTCCCTCCCTCCCTCCCTCCCTCCCTCCCTCCCTCCCTCCCTCCCTCCCTCCCTCCCTCCCTCCCTCCCTCCCTCCCTCCCTCCCTCGTAGGAGGAGAATGCGTGCACATATATGTAAAGTATTTTGCCTACTCAATGCAGCAAACTTGAAGAAAGAAGGAATTCCGAATGTGTGTACATTACTCCAAGCATTATTAGGAGTGAATATGGAAGCACATTATTAAGGTACTATGTGCATTTATTTCTTCATCGGAATATAACTGCATGCAGTTGGCTAAGCACTATAAATATTAAGCTAGGCTCCTACTTAATTAATCATACTGCATCAGTTATACCTAGTACTGACAGTATTCCAGTTTCTGACCATGTGAACCTTAACTCTTTGGACGCCATGCAAATTAATATATATGAATTCAGAGTCATGTATATGCACATAACTGATATATAGATTTTACCATGACAGTGTAAATAAAAAGTGTGGACCTTCATGATGCATGCATGCATGCAGATAGTTGCTATACACTTGTAAAGTTACTAGTACATGACATGATTGGTTACAACTGTAGTAATTACTTTTTTATTCACAACACATTATTCAGATGCCTTCACTAATTCAGCACTCCATTTATTTACTCCAAGAACAGAAATCACTAATCCCTCACTCCATTTATTTACTCCAAGAACAGGAATGTGTAGCCCACATAAATGCCAGAGCCAGATCACACCATCTCCATCTGCCTTTTGCCAGTTCATAATTGGGTTGTTACAACACAATAGGTTTATGGATTCAGCATCGGCTACATACTGGTTACATGCATGTTAGTATATTGCACTGACTTGCATGCATGCTTGTAAATGTAAAAGATACTATTCAAAGCAATTCTTTGTAAACAACAGATTATTATATGGTTGTGTGAGAATGCATGCATATATGCACTTGGCGTTTAAAGAGTTAATTGGTTTTGATAATGGCTCTCTAGTGCCACAATTTGAGTTAATGTATTGTGATCTAGTTAATGATTTACTGTGGCAATGTGCTCTCATCACTGCAGTAGCGGGATTTGTGAACATATGCCCAAAACGCTAGAGATTGGTAACTGCATTATGCTACAGAGAAGTTATGACATTGTTCCAACCAGCAAAGACATTATTTATGAAGAAGTTGAGAGTGAAGACTTAGTGGACAACTATAGCATTTTGCCTGAGGTGGCCACCGGGTTCCTAGATGATTCAAATCTCAATGAAAACCTGGATTTATCTAGACCTTTTAATCTTAGTGGACCAAACGTGAGCACTGAATGTTATGTGACAGGATATGCCACAGGACCTGTGCATCCTACTAGTTCAAGTCTATGTAATTTCGATGGTCCACAAGAACCCACTGGTCTCCTACATGTTACTGGAACCCAAGTAGCCAGTAGATTGGAGTTTGATGCTGACCACTTTGAATGGCCATTATCCACTGGACCTTGTCATTTTGCCTGCCTCCAAGATCATTATCATATGAATGATCCTCCTGTTGGCCACTGAGAGAAACTGATGACTACAATTTGGACTTATCAGTCCCCTTCCAGAAAGATCCACTAAGTATTCTACGAACTAGTGGATGTTTGGCATCATTATTAACCCATGCATGGATCCTGGAATGGTTCAGGAGTTAATAAGAGTGCATGTTCCTTGCAAACGCTCCTTAAGTCAAATGGCACATTTCAATCACTTGTATTATTGTAACTATTTTCGGCCTTGGCATTTCGATATGTATATATTTGTTTATACACCTACTATCTCCCGTGCTCCTGTGGGGCAAAGCACATTCCAATGGACGCTCTGACGCTGTAAACAGGGGTATGAATTCAGCAACGAGGTCACAGTTGTTTATTTTGCATAAAGGGGTGGTACTTTATACTGCATGGTTCTTTTGTAAGTATTTTTTTATTCATCAAATTACTGCAAGTATAGGCTAGTTACATAGAGGTAGCAACTGGGTATATAGGTTGAACACTCACTGTATGACAATTTTAGGCATCATTAGATACGTACTCATTAAAGAAATTACATGTATGCAAGTCAAATATCGCAACTTACTTGCTTATAGGTGCTATGGTCCATGTATCCTGCATGAGATAAACTCAGTAGCTGCATGGTTCAAAACATGCCGCCGGTAGATGGATGTGCTGCTAAAAAAAAGAGCTATAGAGCAGGACTGATTGTTACGCCGGAACGACAAATAAATTAGTCCATATCATACGTCCGATTGCCGTCCCCACGCGCCCTTGCCTGCTGTCGCGCAATTTTTCGAATGCAACCTAAGTCTGAGCCTAATATAGGGAGGTTTTCCCGGGAGGCTTAACGTACAAGTATGACATGAATTCAGTTAACACATTAGGGTTATACAATGGTCTGAAATTTGTACCTCATTTCAACTTAACTCTTCTTCAAATCTACTTGTTCCAGAAGAATTTCAATGCACAAAATAAAATAAAATTAGTTGTTTTGAAATTTAATTTTAAAATTTCAATTATAAGATAAAAGCCCTTATACGGCCTTCGTATATATACATGTAAAATGCTATAAAATTACCTTATGTTTGAATCGCTATAACTTCAGACCGGTTAAAGCTATCAACTTTCTATCTTCAAACCTTCATGCTACACCATTGCACTTTGGTAAAATACATTTTGGGGTCTCACAATTGCTCTGTGCCATTATTGCAACGTCCGATACCCCTCCGGGTTCAAACCATCCATAACTTTCGGTAGGAGTAGTCAAATCGCTTCAAATTCGGTTTATAGGTAGAGAGGTCCTATACCTATCGATTTGTTCTGTTCGTTAATTCAGTTACGGAGATAAAGTTGAACAAAGTACGTGCGCATTTTCGCGCTCGATTCGCGCCAATGATTTGGGCAAATTGCGTATGTATATGGGGAGGCGGGGATTATAACTATGGCGCGAATCAAGCGGGAAAACGTGGACGTAGTTTGTTCAACTGTGTCTCCGTAACGGATGAATAAAAATTAACGAACAGAACAAATCGATAAGTATAGGACCTCTCTACCTACAAACCGAATTTGAAACTATATGATTACTCCTACCGAAAGTTATGGTGGGTTTGAACCCGCAGGGGTATCGGACGTTGCCATACTGGCACGTAAGACTTTTTGTTGATAGCTTTGACCGTTCCGGAGTTATAGCGATTCAAACATAAGGGAGTTTTATAACATTATATACAATAATTGTATTATAATTATAATTATAATTATAATTATAATATTATATACATACGAAGGCTCATTTTGTAGTGAACTGTCCCAATTATAATATATATACAAGGTGTTTCACAACCAAAGAAAAGAAATAAAGTTAAATAACTGCTGTTAAAATATTAACTGCAATAGAACACAAGCTGTTGAACTAAAATTAATGGACTCAAATATTACAAACCCTAGTACAGTGCAAACATCAAACATACAAGATTTGAATAACTCCTAAACGGAAGTAAAAGACAGTTTGCAGCTTTTAACTAACCTACTACGTTTATTAACTGTAATTATATTGTATCTTGATTTAGTGGTTATTATTAAATTAGGCAAGTTGAAATTATTTAGGATGCCTATAAAATTCCATGTTTTAAATTCAAGGATTGTTAATTCTTTTTGATTTCATTGCTTTTAGTTAATTAAAAAATATTTAGTTTGTTTACATTAGCATTTCAGCCCATGCTATTATTATCGATTTATTTGTGGTTAATTTATAAACGATTTGGTTTGATTGTGCAACACTGCATATACATGTAATAAAATAACACAACCAGCGTAACTTTGTGCATGCAAATGCAAGTACATATGCACATCAGACCTACGTACATACAAAGTTTATCCAACACGATCGTACATACATATTTGTACTTGTATAGGCCGGCCCGGTCACTTATGCACTGTGCAATTCAAGATATCGGGACCGTGGTCCAACTACTACGTCATCAGTCCACCTGCGTGCTCTTTCAGTATGCTACAATGAAATAAAGATCATGTGATGGCTCTGTATCGCTCATTTTAATCTACGTAGAGAAAAGGCTTACCTTGAATAGACGATCAAGCACATATGGATGGGTACGACGTGTATATCTGCAGAGATGATATATAGCTAATAGCTTTTCAGCCTCTAAATCAGCAACCAGCAACACGTCCGTTGTGCACCACCGGCACTACCACTAGCTTCCAGTGCCTAGTTTGCACTTGTACATGTAAGGTACACTATGAATACGTTTTGCCAGAGTGAGTAGAGTACTCTATTATCAGTGCGGCATCTGCATCCTGCCGGGCCGTCGTACTCCAAAACAAAGTGTTAATTACGTATATGTACATGTTACTTAGCCGCTGTCAATACGTACATCGGGGCGCCCCGAAGGTCGCAGAGGCACTTGACTGACTATGGGATTTCGACATCCCATAGTCTAGTCCAGGGGTGGCGCAATATACTTCAAAGTGGTCGGGCTATATATTAATAAATGACAAAGCCGGTGGAAGGTAAAAAGTGCGTCTCAAGCAGGGGGAGGGGGGTGTGCCCCCTCCTGCGCGAAGCGCGGAAGCTTTACAAGAGGTACGGCAGTGGCCCTCATGGTTTCACATACATGTACATTTCCGGCTTTGCAATACCAGCATGTTTAGAATTGGACGCAATGAACTAGATAATTAATAAGTCAAATCAATAAGCTGAATAGTGCTTTCGACGATAAAAAAATATATAACCCGTTAACTGTTGCATTGCGAATCCAGTAAATTACTGGATTCGCAACGCAACGGTTAACGGGTTTTTCTTAAGGAAAAATACCTAAGCAAAACTGCACAAGGACTTGCCTGCTGGTTTAGCTATGGTAGGGACGTAATATGGCTCATGATTTCTCCACCACAACAACGGATCATATTTTCTGAAATTGATTTCTGAACATTGCGCAAGCTATCATGTAGTTAAAAAACAATTGATTTTTTTTGTGTGCCATACGGCAGTTTTGAAGGCTTTGCGATCAACACTCATGAAATCGTCTGTGGTAGCAAATACATTTAGCGTAAGTACACGTATACATGTACGCGTACCATATCCTTCGACCTTCGTGGTATACATAACTATTCACCCCAACATTTAATAACCAAGCGATAATTGATCATGAATAATTTAATATCTCGCATATCGTGATTAAATGCTCATATCGCGTATATCGCGATGTCGGGGTAGTAAGACAGGTCTTTCAGTGTTGCTAAGGAAATAAAAAAAGAACATTGTAGATTTGGAATTTGCTAGCTCCACAAGCGTATGAACGATAGGTATTTGTCAGTCGCATGTTGCTGGAATAGCAAAGTGAATCTTGATAACGTACAGTGCGTTTTCGGTAAAAATGGCAAAACCGATTAGAGTTAGAACACTGCCGTAGAATGTATCACGCATCTCAATTAAATTCTCCAGGTAATGCATTAATTTTTAAGAACCGCATCCGTTCTTTTGTATCGTGTAACAAAGGGTGTGATTTGAACTTGGAAATAAATTGACAATTGGTAAATTTAGCGCGATCGACACATCAATATAGTGTCTGAAATATGTAACAGGATTTTGTTCTTTTTAAATTGAGGGAGATGCACACCGATTTGTTACGAATGCGGCATGGTATATCAGTAGTCACTGGGACTCATGAGCGTGGTCCGGACGTATTTAACACAATGGTAATATTGGCGCCCCCATGCTTTGTGGTGCCCCTGTGATTTAGGCCCGCAGGTGGGGCCTGGTAGGCCCCACCAGGCCACCTCGCCACTGGATCACAAAGATACTGGCATATGCTGATGGCTACATACGTTGGAAAATAAATAAATCAGCTGGTTTCCGGGAAGGGTTTACTGCTTATCCAACTGAGGAGAAAGAGGTACATGTACTTAGCCTTAGGATGCCATGCTATATCATGCACATCACGGAATAGCATTGTTTGCGTCAGTGTGCCATTCAGCTGTTGCAAATTGTTGCTTGATTTGTCTTAATGCTGATGACAAAAAAAATGGCATTTGGAATCCTCAGCATTTATATGTACACCAGCTACAATCCATCATATTGTCATAGCTCTCCACTCACGAGGAGTGAGATATCGCGGACACATTGGTATATGAATTCGATTATCCCACCTGTCACGTGACACATGAAACATACATTGCAACACTGATATTCTTGAATAACTTTTTAAATTGCCTTGTGAAAATAAATCAAATCAAATAAAGCATTCTATACCCCAGTACATGTCATAGCATGCAACAACATCATGGTGCATGAAAATGAATGAGTGTGGAATAATGGTGCACATATATCCAATGTGATGTGCTAATGACATTTAGTTTCACATGCATGTGATTCCATTCGTGCAGTTCTCAATATCTGTGCCTATGATAGTTCAGTGTATGAAATCGAAGCCTTATATATTCTTGTTGCATCCGTCATGGAACACCCAACATGAGGACCTCAGTAGTCTCTTCTGCAGTGAGCTAGTGGCAGCTGCTTATGAGTTCGTAGGACTTCTTGAAAAGATAAAGCCTTCTAATAGATACATGTACAATGATTTTGCAACAGCTAAAAACCTGACACTTCAGAAATGAAGGAGAGGTTTGTACTCAAGTGCTGCTTCCACTCTCTGCATGAAGATTATGATTGGCAATTAAGAGAAACACACCATATTTGTCTATAATCGGTCAGGTTTATTCTGGAGGATGCCTTGCAAACCATTTCCAAAAATGATCTGATGAGTTTGGTAAACAGGGCTAGGCCTTCTACTTCACATGTTACAGTTGGCACTATGTTTTTTTTTCTCCCCTTACTTTTGATAGGATTTGCTAGATCAAAGCGACAGCTGTTTTGCATAATACCACATCTGCTGGAAAAACTTCAGGAACAAAGAACTTAAAGGAAGTCCATGGATATGTTGTACTCATGCAGGTTGAATATTTTTTAATGAAACATACAAATACACAAACATATGTCTATTTGGGGGAGCCACAACAATAGAGGCTGTATTGCCCCTATAGATAGCAATCGGTGACTGCTTCGAATTGGAAGGAGTGGGCAGGCACTAATTCCAAGGAACATATATGGTTCAGGACCACAAGAACCAGAGAAAATGGGCAATGCATATCTTTATTATGCAAGTATATATTGGACAGTGTCCAGCAAAATCACCCTTCTGAGGATCACTATAAAAATTGCACATTACACTAAACAACACATCTTCGCAACAGTACAATCTTTTCCTTTCAAATTTCATTACCCAGTCTGTGCTCAGCATCTAACACCTTGTAGGTTCTATTTAAAAATTTAATGACCACTGAGGCCATGAATATAGAAGCCACCATGCTACCAAAATAATATATCTTCCAAACTTGAGAACAGCCAGTTTAACAAGTTATTTGCCAACTCAGCTTTGCCTTGCTATTCTGGCTTACAACTTGATCCTTCAGAATTTCAAGCAGTGGCTAGGCATAAATTTCTCTCAAAACACTAGTGTTCTTCACTGCCCAGCTCAGCCTTTGTCTGGATTTAAAATGTAAGCATGGATGTGACGTAGTCACCAGCCACAACTGGCTTCATGATATTTTTGTGGAGACCATGAATGCACAAATTCTTGGCAAAATAACTTGGGGGATTCAAAGATGTCAGAACCTGGGTGTAGGAGAGGGGCTATTGCCCTCCCCTCCCCCCCCCAAGTTTGTCATAGGGGGCAGGAGTATTATTCTGCCAGCCCCACTCCCTTTCCCAGCATCCAGTTAGCAGCAATGCATTAACAAAGCTCAGCCTGGTCATTTGCAGAACTCATCAAGTCCCATTACCTCAACCTGCACACCAATGCATGTTTCTTAGCTTTCTCCACTATTCGAACTCCATCTGGTGTCAGTGTTTGGAGTGCTGTTACACCTTTTTAAAAATGGATATTCTTCTTGCTCACTTGTTCCAAACATAAAAAAATGCAACTATACATAATTATGCATACACATACTCACATGTACAAACACATGCACACATTTTTGCTCTCTTCACAGTATAGCAGACACTGGTAAATAATCGTGGCACTACAAACCAAACTGTAGGGTAAGTTTCTACCATGTGTACATACTTAGCTGGTATTTTTCAATCCATTTAACCTTTAATCTGCGTGAAACGATCCTGAATTCAGGTTCCATATAATCCTGAATTCAGGATGGTGAGTTCTGCCGTTTATAACAACCATTGCAATGAAAATTAAAATTAAAGCTGTTTGTTTTAACAATGGTGCACACATTCTATAGCATGGAATAATTTTTATCATCTAGAAAGCTGCCCAAACTTCAAGGATGCATAAGCACGTTCGTTGCTCCCGCGTACATAAATTAAAAGATTAGTAATTTATAGTTTGTAATGCTTACAAAGAGCATTGAACATATCAATTTTACTCCTTTTCACTACTTATTGGTGGTAGCACCTCCAGACTCTTGGTAGAAGTTGTATTTTTATCAAACATGTACACAAAATAATAGAAAAGGGTAATCTATTATCATTGTCCGAGCATCCGCCCCTTCTTTTTATGTCCCAACAGTACTGGTGACAATGCCAGGCATTTCTGCATCGCTCTCAACGACAGAAATGGTTTAAAAAAATTTTTTTGCAGAGGCTAACCATCTTACCACCCGCTCTGACTCGCTTCGCTTAGTCCGCCTTGAGTTAATTCGATGCTCGTACCTCCTGTGTCCCATATTGTTGAATTTGCTTATATGACTCTCCTTACAGATCTTAGTAACAGTTTCTATCTTGAAAGTAAGCTTCCTGCTCTTTCCTCAACCTAATAACCGACTTTGATGGTAACCGCGGCATTATTTGCGAACTAAAAAGGAAGCTAAGCCTTAACATTGTTTTTTCTAAAAGAAATAAATATTTGAATGACTAAAATGGATAGCGCTGTTTAGATAAAAGCCTACAGAAGCTAAATAAAATCATCAATACCGTTCGAATTTATGTCGATACGAGCGGCGCAAAGTCATCCTTAATCCATCCTGAATTAAGGATGAAAATAGCTGGATTAAAGGTTAAACATTGCGAAGTTGTTTTTACTTCATTTGCTGGCCCTCATATGCTGATAAAGTTCTTTTCCCCTCTCTCCTTCATTTCGGCCCACATCCACTGCAGTAAATCAGATGTTGCTGACTCATGCTCATTCGGGCAAAGGGAGTGTTCAACCATTATTGTAGGTTTCAAGATGGCTACCAGCTGATGTGTGCTGTTTTGCAGCCTGGTAGCTAATTGAACATGCAGTACTATGAAAAAAAAAGAGAGAGAGGAGTAGAAGGGTATAGTGGAAGGGGATGGGAGCAGAAGGGAAAAGTGAGAGTGGCAAGGAGAGGGAGTGGGGCGTAGTGAAGTGGGGCATGGGGGAGTAGTGGGAGAAGGGAGAAGTAGGAGGGGAATGGTTATTATTCACTTGAGGTTATTATTTAACTTCATTAACACTCTTGGATTATAACATTCATGTATGTGATATACAGATAGTTAGGGGCATTAGAGTGAAAAACTCTTCTAGTACACAAATATGCATCCAAACCCCCAGACGTGCATTGTTGTCTGTGTTTGACATGTAGGTGAGGTTCGAGAGCAACATTGTCTGCAAATTTCATTAATTCATTGTGGCGAAATGTTGGAAAACCTCTCAAACTGGACTTACTACAGGTACTAGTAAACATTTACTGCATGATTTACATTCATACTGAGGGACCCTCAGTAGGAATGTAATTCATACTGAGGGGGCCCTCCGTTACATTCATACTGAGGGTCCCTCAGTATGAATGCAATTCATACTGAGGGGACCCTCAGTATGAATGTATACTGAGGGACGTTCCTGGTCCCTCTTCGGCCCGGCCCTTCCCTAATCAATTATTCATGTGTGACCCCAGCTCATCGCGTCCACATCACCAGCGGCACGTGACGTGCCTCAACTGGCCGGATCTACCTCTAGAAATGGAGACTGTGGAATCAGGTAAATACAAGTAAGGAGAAGCATGGTACTTAGATGGATGATCTATATATACTTCCCCAAGTCCATGTTTGGCATCACTAAGCTTGTAAGCAGAGATAATAGAGAGGGTTCGCGTACCCCAGATGGTGAAGAGGGGGTGGTGTCACCGTGGATTTTTAGATGACTAAGGACTCAGGGGCGGATGCAGGATTTTGGCGAGGGGGGGGGGGGGGGGGGGGGGGGGGGGGGGGGGGGGGGGGGTTCCTCATGAATTATTGATGAAGGGGAGGGGCGCGCGCGAGGCGCGTGAAAATCTTTGTAGTGCGCATTCTAATTTTTCCACAGATTTTATTGGAAACTAAGGCAATCAACACCAACAAATGTGTGTGCCACTCGGTTACGTTCTAGTTTTATGGATTTAAATGGCTGTGTTGGAATATGTATGCGCGCTTTTCTTTGCTATTCAGTTGAGCCACTTATCACACTGATTCCGGCAGATGACCTGCTTCAAGCAGTGAACAGTGTGACATTGGCGCGCGAAAATATTTTTTGTACACATTCCACAGATTGTACATGTATAGGGAGATTAGAAACGGAAAACGGAGGCAATATGTCATAACCAATAAATGCGTGCCACTCCGTTACGTTCTGGTTTCCAGGCTATTGTGGTTTTAAAGGGCTGCATGCAGTGATGCCGCGGCCAGCTTTTAACAATCCGGTCACGTTCACGGCTGGCCGTTTGGATATAGACGGTCACGGTCACGGTCAAAGATGGACCGTATGATTTCAATACGGTCACGTACACGGCTGGCCGTCAGCCGTCAAAATTTTAATACGGTCACGGACGGTCAGTAATTATGCTATAGAAGTTTGGCATGCGCGTATCAATAGAAATGGTTCATGAACGGTATGCATGGGCATAGCAGAACAAGTGCGAAAGAACATATTTAATTAACTAAAGGCTTTTATTGCAGCTGAGAAAGAGAACAGATTCAATCCTGGCTGGATCCATCCTCCATCTTCACAATGAGTCTCAACTGGGAGAAAACTCGCTCGCACGTGAAATCCACGCGATAACGCATAATCATGGCAAGTCGCGTCCCCAGACCCACATTCGGCAGCAGCGGATGGATTACATCGAATACATATCAGGCTGGGGACGAGACTATGTCGTAAATATTAAAATGGTTCCATAGCCACGTGTTGGTGACAGTCGGGTTTGCTGCAAACTTCACCGCGCTATTAGGTGGCTTATCTTCAAAGGTTCTTGGAAAGACGACATTTGCCACGCAGGGAAAAATCCACTGCACGTGACGCTAGTGACGTGAATAGGCTTAATGGACCGTCAAAAGATCTGACGGCCACGGACGGCCAGCAAATAAATTTGACGGCCAATTATTTTTCACGGTTTAATCACGTGATCGGTAAGCTTCCCGGTCACGGTCACGGTCGGCCGTCAAAAACCGTCAAATGAATACGGTCACGGACGGTCCGTGCTGGCCGCGGCATCACTGGCTGCATGTGCTTCATCGCAGATTTGCATTCGCCATTGTATGTTTACAAAATTACATGCGCCGGCTTAGTTTCTTTGCTATGTTAAAATTTACTATCACCTCTAAAAGCTTGCAGCAAGGTGCATTCAACTTTGATGGGTACTAATACTAGCGCACCAATCTGCGGAAAGAATCGCTCTATTACGTCCGCGGGTTAGCAGTTTGGAATACATTTAGATTTATGTATAAATACCAGCCTACTACATATCTCGCAGTTTACAGAATATAGTACTAAACAAATAAGAATAAGCTATTTAGCAACTTCACGGAGTGCACGCTGAACTCTCCATAGAAATGTATAGTCACGTGCGCCGATTATACATTAATTATATTCATATTCAGTTTTGAGGGGGGGGGTTCCAACCCCTGGAACACCCCCCTGTATCCGCCACTGTAAGGTACTATGTTACAATCCTGCAAATAATGGACCGCCATCTTGTTTCTAACTTTTGCGTATAAATTTTCAGTACTTCTTCGCGTATGTGTCTGATCAGATGTAGTGACTTCCTGTAGGTTCACGGCATGGCATTTATGGCAGTTGCTTAGTTACTGCCATAGTACGAAGGCTCGTATTCGGCATTCTGTATTTTTTTGAAATTCACCCTCGTCTTGATAGGTATGTTGCAAAATATTTCAAATTGTTTAAATCGCAAAGATAATAACACTGATGTGAAGAGCGCATTAAAACATACTTAATGATACCAAAATCATACGTTTATGATTTAGAATACGGAAGATATAGCGTTTTAAAGCGCATTAAATTTTTAGTATTGGGATTTCATTAAAACGTGCGTCCGTAAGTACGTTCTGTTAAATCCCACATAACTTTAGCAACGTATAACATATCGGGATGGAATTTTCAGTAAAGGCAGATTCATAGATGCACTTTCAAATTATTTTGTTAAAGGTTCACTATGCAAGCGATATAGTCTTTTGTGGCTCAATAACTTTAATAACAATATATACTTAGGGAAATACATGACGTTAGTGCATATTGTATTATGACACTAATCAAATAACCAATTCATCCAAAAGAAGGTCTGCTGCTAGTTCAAAGATCTATAGACATGTCAAAATCTGTTGCATCATCGTATGTTTCATTCTCCTTCCAATATTTACTTCCCTTCATCTTTTCAATTCTTCCATTAAACAATTGACAAACTTCACCTTCCAACCAAACATGGCAAATATTGTGGCCAATTGATTTACCAGTCAAGAGGTCTGATAGTTTTTGTACTTTATCTTCATCAAGATCAGGAAATTCGTCCATGAACATCAATACTCTTTAATAATCTCTTCTCCAGCTTTCTTCATTATGATTGCTCTCTTTCTGATGCTTGTCTGCAATCCTCCTAGATAGCTCTCTCATTAATTCTTTTTGGTTCATTTTTCGTTTTATTCTTTGCTGTCGTCCTATCAATACAGCTTTCTTCAACATTTCATCTCTTGTTTCCACATCAAAACTATCAATGTAGTCTACAGTCTGGTTTTTCAATGCTCTCATTTGGGGATTTTTTCTTCACTGCATTGAACATCCCCATGACCTCCTCAGCATCAGTATTATATGACCTAGCAAATTTGGTCTCAGCTTTTAATTTCTCTGTAATGTCAATCTCAAAATATTTCATATATTGTCATTATTGTCCTTAAACATAGGTTCATTCAATAGTGGCTCTCTCAATTTCTCCAGTGTTTTGTCTTGTGCTCCAGTTTGCTCAATAACATCATTGCCAAAAAAATTCAGTACAACGGGTCAGCATACATGTACCTAGTGGAAAGTCAGTTTGCTCCTTCAGTGTTTTGATCACATTTTGGAATATAGATACCTTTAATGTGATCGATTTGGTTTACTGATGATGTGTAGAAAGTTCTCATCCATGGTCCAGTCAGTATCTTACCAATTAGTCCCAGCACTTGCATTTCAACTAAGGCAGTTTCTGTAACAAAATCTGCCAAAAGGCTCGCACGCAATCCACCACACAAAGTTCCAGTCTCTAAAAAATTGGTTGTACATACATCCCACTTACATGTATATGAAAGAGAATGTGTAGACGGTTTCCCCTATACCGAGGAATGATCCCACGTGGTAATTGTTTATTGTACAGAAATGTTGCAAATCCATGAGGATCCCCTTTTCCATTCTTCAATCGAAGTTTATTCATTGCAAGAACTTTGTTTCCTGCAATACAATCTCTTCCCCAAACTTTCCCAACAATATTTTGCTCATATGACTTCAATGCAGCTCTTGTTTCTTTAGCTATTGAGTCTAGTGGATGCAAATGCCAATTCAGTTCGTGCAATGATTTATTCCATGATATATCTAAAAGCTGTATTGCAGCATGGTTTGTAGCAACATGATCAGTAAGTGTGTTTGAGACATTTGCAATGATTTGCTTTCTAACTGTCTGATATTCTGCCTCAATAAACTCTTGCTAAGTTATCAAATGAATTGGAAATGTGTAAGCAGTAATCTTCAGCTGTTGCCCCCCCGGCAGCTCATCCACAGCAACTACAAAACAATCTGACTTTGTAATGATATGTATGCTATTAACATGGACTTCTTCTTGAGTAGTGGCATCAAAGCCAAGCGTACGGTTGCTATTCTTCAGTATCACTTCTGCTGTCTGAAGTTCAGAAAGTACTCCGAGTTCTCGTGCCATTGATTCACAGGCATATCTTTGTGGCACTTCTGTTAGAGTAACACCACATCTCTGAGAGATCTTGGTTATTGAATCTGGTATATTATATGTAGGCACTTGACATACTATAGCATCATATACCATCATACGCATTATAGGAGTGTAAGTCTTTCCACCAGGTTTAGTTTGCAGCTGTTTCTCAGACTCCAACTCCAGCACTTTCTCTTCTAGAATTAACTTCTCACTTTGCAGCTCTAAAACTTCTTTTTCTTTTACATCTAACTTGTGCTGTAAATCAGATAGTCTATTTTCAAATTGCAGCTTCTGTTTGTTTTTCCCTTGCTGCATGATACCTTTTATATTTTTGTACTTCTTCTCCATTAAGGTAACAGACATCTAACTTTGCTTTATTTGCAAGTCTTTTCTTCTTATTTTTTCTTCAGTCGCTTAACAGTCTCCACTTTTGTCTGACTGACTTGTACTTCTAGCATCTTTAGTCCATATTTTTTTAAACTTTTGCCTGTGTGTAATACAGGAAGGGCACATTGATGTATGCCTGGTTATTGGTAAGCCCATTAGAGGTAGGGGGTGGAAGGCTGTTTGTTTCTCTTCTGAATGTACAATGCAGTGTGTACTCCCTGCATTTGTTGAATGCTCAATTTCAATTGCACTCCTCCTTGGTATGACTTGTTGCGTGATAAATTTCTGATGACAAATAGAATCAAACATCTGAAATTCTTTTGGATCACTAAGTTTGTTAAATTTTCCTAAAGTTTGGGTAACTAATTTCTTTATTTGGGCAGATAATCTTGGAAAAAATGCTGAGCCTTGTTGGGCTGTAGTAGGTAAATGTGATAAAAGTTCTTGTTCTGTTCTGGCTCTGTTATGCTCACAATAACCACATTTAAATACACTAGTACATGACCATTCAGAAAATCTCACCCTGTAGGTAGTGTGGAAAAATTATCCACAAGGAACTGCTTGGCAATTCCAGGTTTTGCATTCGGATTGATTACTTCATGTCATTTCTTTGTATGGCTAAGAGCCATTGCTTTGGACAAGCAACAACAATTAATATGTGAAAGATTCTAAGTTCCCTACTACTGCTGGAATACTAATAGTACCAACCAGTTACCAGTCTTTTCTCAACAAATGTGCACAAATGTATAGTCAAAACTGAAGATGTCAATCCTCAACTGACCTGACACCTTTTGCTAACTTGGTACGGATCTCTATAAAGACACAGGCTAACTCACTGCTCAGAATCACAGACACAGTTACACGCGAATGATACGAACACTTCAAGCTAAAACGAAATCAAATTTCAACTCAAACCTCAACGAAATCAAGCATACAATACAGTTTTATACTTGTGCATGACAAATATCATTGTTTCAAACAATAAAGCAGCTTTCAGATGTTTCAGATCCGCGGCCCATTACAGAGGCCAGCACACTGCAATCAAATGGTTGCACATACCTGACTAAATTTGGTATCCTGTCTCAATTTGGTAATTTGCAGTTTTATAAAATGGTGTGCATACCTCTCTAGCCATGCAAGCAAAATGACAGTGATAAGGTACAACATTGCGGCACAAGTGTGTTGTACCACACTGTGCACAAAGTACTGGCCTGCAGCAAGGCGCCTCAACTCCAATGTACTGAACATCAGGGCACTAGTGTAATCTGTGAGGTTTTTGATTTGGTTGTAAAGTGTGATATTGTACCAGTCTGGTGTCCTATGGTAGATACTCTGAAAACAGATGTCAGAGTGCAGACACTCATAAATCACTCCGTACAGTTAGGGGTTAGGATGAGACACATACCTCAATAAAGAGTGTGTCCTCGACATATCGCAAGTCAAGAAAGCTGAGATTTGGGACTCCAGTGTTGTTCCTCAGTAGTTGCACAAGATCCTGCAAACCAAATCCTCTATCAACCAGACCACATTCTTGCTTGAATAGGCCACAATACAAATTAACCCTTTAGTCCCCACCTTACCTGGTTCTGTTGTACAACCTGTAGAAATTCGGGTGATGAGTAGGTGTCATTGAGCAATTGCTGATAGTAGGAACAGTTTATCTCATAGGCAGTGAGCAACTGGAGTCGATTGGAAGAGATTGTACACATGAAAACCTTACTGTCATTGCCTGCTACTTTTGATACTGTGATTGAAATTTTTCTGATGAGGAAATGTTGTACTAAGTTAAATTAACGAGTCCTTTTGTATTTGTCAAATGTAACATATTGCATTGAGTCCAGCAAAAACAAGAGACCCGCATCAAGTTGTCATTTCAACTGACTCAAACTACATGTATGTGCCCAAGGAATAAGAATCGATGATGAAGCCCAACTAACCACAGATTCTAAGAGAAAAATTTGCAGTTGATTCACCTGGGGACGATGAGGGTGAATAGGCGACACACCCAGTCCAACGTGAAGAACAGCTACTAAAAAATAACCTGGCTGGTTTTGCTGAAGTTACTGCCCTGGAGGTTCAGGGCACTGACATCATTCCAATTGATGCCCCTGCTTGCTCAAGGTGCACCTGCAGTGCTGTTGTAGTGTCTGAAAATTGGTACCCATGAAGACAAAGAGATGGCTTGTGGCATTATATATATAATTATAATTATAAATTATATATATATATATATAATTATAATTATAATTATATTAATAATTATAATTATAAATTATATATATATATATATAATTATAATTATAATTATATTATATTAGCCAGGAGGACATATGCTTATAAGCACAAAGGGGGTTATGTAACAGTGCATTCTTATGCTGGACTGGGGATGGGCATGAGTGTCACCATTAGTGTCATGGAATTGAGTGCATAATTACACATTGTTCATAGTGTATTCAGTTAAACTGGAACTATTTTTTTTAACCATTTAATGGTACTCGGAGTACTCTAATGGATGCTAAGAAGGAATGATAAACCTAATCAAGTAAAATGATGAAAGCCATACCTGTGATTAACTATCCAGCCCAGAACATGCACCAGAGGTGCAGATCGTGCACATGGAGAGACTGCTGTATTCATCACAGAGCCAGCTGATCCTCTCTATGTGCCCATACCACCTGCTATTAGCTTCCAGATTGTGTGCACCCCCCTCCCCCACCAATAACCATAGCAACAGTGCATTTAAGAAGCCTCATATGGAAAATCCTGTAAGTACCACAAGGCTGATGTGGCAGCAGCATGGCACCACCCACAGAAGTGTGCATCAATACCAGAGTAATAACATAATTGGGAGCCATTGCTAATTTATTAAAAGTGGTTATTATGAAAAATTTTGGGAGCTGAAATGGAACAACAACAACAACAAAAACAACATAAACAAATCAGCATCAAAGCATTGATAGTGTTGGGCCAGAGAAACAAGCTCATCACTAACAATGTGGTATCCATACAGAGTGAGAGAGCATACAGCAAACTGATAGCGGTGCATGTAGACTGTTCATGACAGATGCGCCACCACACAAAAGCTGGTACTTATCACAATGAAGTGTGTGACCTTCATTCGCAAGCGTATAGACACAGGCACACATGCTTGTGCTTGCTGATTAAACAGAATTAATGTTCTAACTACTTCACCGTACCCCTTATCAATGTACAGTACACCCAATAACTGCTGATGTACAGTACATGCTGCATTACATCACAGCCCCAATGACTGCTGATGTACAGTAGGTAATAAATATATCTTGGTAGTTGGGGATTATTTTGCAAAATTGGTAGAATCATTACCGTTGGCCAGCATTGAAGCTGAAAAAGTAGCAGAAGTTTTTATGTATCAATTTGTCTGTCATTTTGGTGCCCCAAATATCCTTCATACAGATCAAGGCCGAAATTTTGATTCTGCTCTTGTTAAAGCCATGTGCAAATTGCTGGGCATTAAGAAAACGAGAGCTACAGCTTACCATCCACAGTCTGATGGTTTAGTAGAACGGGTTAACCGTACCTTGTTAAACCTTCTAAGTATAGCAGCTAGGATGATACATCTAATTGGGATTCATAAATACCCGTGCTGATGTTTGCCTACTGTACAAGTGTGCAGGAATGTACAGGGTGCACACCATTTCAGCTTGTTATTGGGAGAGATGTGAGGTTACCCATTGATGTTATGTTTGGCTTGCCCCCACATTATCCTCCCACGGAGCCTAACAAGTATGCTGTGGATCTCAGGCTGCGCCTAGACAGGGCATATTGGCAGGTTAGAGAGTACATAGGGTTACAACAATGACAAATTGTGCAATGGGAAGCCTTTCAAGATAGGTGACATCAGTACACAGGTTAGAGAGTACATCAGTGTGGGGTTACAATAAAGAAGGCAAAAAGTGCAATGGGAAGCCTTTCAAGATAGGTGACATGGTTTGGCTTCATTGTCCAGCAGTACCCAGAGGTAAATCCCCTAAGCTCCATTGTTATTGGCAAGGGCCTTACCTCATACATAAGGTGCTCAGCAATATTCTTTATCAAATTTAACACAGGAACCGGCAACAAACACAAGAGTATGGTTGTGCATTTTAATAGACTTAAACCCTGTGTACAGTTGCCTCCTAATTCTTTATCGAATCAGACAGATGACCTACGTGCACCCCTCACCCTTATTAACGGTTCCCGATCCCTCACCGAATTCTTGCATCAGCCACTGCAATGACGCAAAAACAACCAAGATAGGCCTAGTCTTTTGTCGTTTCGTAGAAAATGTTATATCTAAAACCACAAAAATCAAATAAAAACATGATTAATACTAAAACAAAATCCTTTTGTATAGATCGAAAAGCTCTATAAATGTCAATATACATGTATATTTTAAATTAACATCACGCAATTAACTGTTTCTTCATAGAGTCCAGTGGTTAAAGTAGACATGAATTAATAATTAGAATCATCGGCGGAAATCGGCGGTTGGAACAAAGGACATCCTCTACCATCAGGTCGAGTGTTACGGCCAAAGATCACCAAATCTGCTAACCACCAGGAAATAATTACTAAACATGTCAAGAGCATCACCGCTGTAAATGTAGATCCGATGGCCAAAAGGCATCTTGGGCAAGTTTGTCTTTCTTTAGATACTGAATGGTTGAAGTAATGCATGTGATAACGAAATTTTATGTCATATATAGTAAATGCACTACAATGTGCATCCAACCAACATCATCACTACATATACATGTACATGCATGGGCAAGGATCCGTACATAAAATGGATCTAGCATGCAGCTTTTGAAACGGTCTCCGCCGTTAACATGTACAGAAGTGTAGTTGGACGGAAAAAAAACCATTGATTTGTCCACATGTAATATTGATATTCTAACTGTGAATTTAAAAGTAGTCAAAAAATTTTATTGTATATCACGTGACTGTCACGTTCTACAACTTCTTTCGTGACCCCAGTTTTCAGTGTCATAATGGAATGTAGCTAACCAATATCGGCCGGGTGCTAGCGTTCGCTATAGGTTAACCGAGCGGGAAAACAATTTAAGTCTCCAAAATGGCTTCAAATGGTGCACTTGGTTATCGTCGTGGACCGCATAGGAGTCAGCCTTCTGCTAGCGTTGACCTCCCCGAGATAGGAGCGCGTGTTTCGGTCAGTGGAGCGAATTTGCGTTTGAAGGATATACGTTTGGGAACTTTGGGGCAACGTGGAGACTGCATGGCTCGAATCGCCGAAGGAGCTATATAGTGGTTGTTGAAAAGCCTAACAAAACTGGGGGCGAGTTAAGTGGACCATTGGTAGCGAGTCGTAACTCAGTGACATCGCGGCCTATCCAGAATTGCAATGCATGCATAGAAAAACAAGCTAGTGCATTGTAATAAGGGCCCCAAAAGGATGGGCTAATCATAGCTCGGAACAATTAAATGCATGCTATACATGTAGCCGGTTATTTTAGTACCAAGATTCTGAACCGTTCAGGAATATGGTTGAGAATCTTGGTGCTTAAAAGCTACAACCCATGTAACAATCATCACAAACCGTTATGCCCGAGTGAGGATATGTAGCAGAACGGAATTGACAAGACTGGTGTGACTGAAGACTATAAAGTTGTAGAACGTGGCAGTCACGTGATTACTATCTACTGATGACTATTGGCAGTTTAGTCCCATGCATGCATCTGTGCAGTTAGAATATTAATATCGCTTATTTTAATGCACGTAATGTGCATTTTTTCCCGTCCAACTATCACGGTCTCCACTGTATATCGATCAGTTCAAAATGTACACGCATCAATATCTCCATACCTTCAGATACTTGTACCCAAATTGCACAACAGAATATGCAAGCAAGGATCAAGAAGAAAAAAATTCCTAACTGCGCACCTCCTGTGGGGATAAATTAAAACATTACATGATAACTATTCTGTGGTGCATTGATATCATTATCATGCAGGGAAATGGATATACGATACATGCTTATATCCCATAATCTATATGCTTCAATAGGGCACAATTACTCCACAGTGTAGTATATATTAGTAGGGACCATTTAGAGTAGGATGCGCATGCACAATGTTCTTGTACCTCAGCTAGCACCGGCGGATCCAGGATTTTTTTTTTTTGGGGGGGGGGGGGGCATGTAAGCTCCGGTTAGCTGCCTTTCCATAAGTACGCAAAAACTGCACTAGAGGCTGGGGAGCCACAGATCAAGAGCACGGCCTATTATTGCCGGTTCACATAAATCGCCGCGATAATGTTCCAACTCACCGTTCATTCGTTTAGAAAATAGCTCCCTCATCGGAGTCTGGGGCGGAACTCCAGAAGCTCTACAACTTTATTATGAAATCTCTTCGATATTCATATGGTATGGTAATTGATATAAAATCTATAACTTTGAATTGTGCTATGCATTTGCTGCTTGTTGTCTAATATAATATCCAATTCATCTTTCGAGAAGGCCATACGTTGCCGCAATGTGCCTATTACGTCACAGAGGTGGTATACACAATTTACGTTGGACCGTCATAAAAAGTAATGTTGACAAACTACATGACAACAGATGTCGAAAGTGTAAAGTTATCACGTGACTTCGTAGTTATTCAGCATGTGCAGCCTGTTCAATGAACACGTTTTTACATATTTTCTCCATTGGTACGCGACGGATTGTACTGAAAAGCGCTATATATACATGTATATACTTTGTCAATGGCTCTATTGATCGTCCGAGTCGAAATTCTAACGCGGTAAAAAGTTATAGACTTTTTAACCCGAATAAGTGCTGTTTAATGTTTAATCTCCCGGAATCCTTATTTAAGGATGGCCATCCTTAAATAAGGATGATGACCACTTTCTAAGAGAATGATGCACACTTGGTGCTTTATTTTATATTTGTGTTTAACTAGATTCAAGATAAGGCAGATTAGCGTTACTGCCGCGATTATAACAGGTTTGACTTGCTCAAAAACCGGTATTACAGTCTCGTTATGGCGAAGCCGCCATTTGCCGTTGGGCGTTGGCGATATAGTAGTGAGCCAATTAACTCAAATCGAAGGAAGGGCAGGTTTCTGAAAGCTGAAGGAGTAGAATGTAGACTGTCAGAATCAGATGGACCCATCTGTGGAACAATATCCACCTGGCTCACGACTCACGTACATTGTACGTACCGCGCGCGGCCAGTCACTGAGTCTACAGGTACTGATTGCATACGCTCGAAAGTGTCAAGCTATAGCTAAGCAACCCTGCTTAGTTACCGAGAGAGCCACGGAAAATGACAGATGTAATTCCTCAGACCATGTAGGCGGGCCACTAGGCCTATATTATATATACATATGTAGCTAGGTGACCGTAATTCCATAATCTATGGCGGCAGCAACAGTAGGCCTAGGCAATGACGTGGTCCCCTCGAGTCTGATTAATTGGGGCTAAGAATTGGCAACGCTTCCTACATCTCCCGTAACCACCCCCCACCCCCCCCCCCCCCCCCCCCCCCCCCCCCCCCCCCATCCACCACTGTACATGCCCGCGGCCGGCTACTGTATGCATGAAATGATAGGAATAGAAAGCACACTCAGTCTGTTCAATGGAGCGCAACCACATGTAGTGCACGTGGTCATGCACTGGTCTCAGCGAGGCTATAGGGATACATCCACGCTGGCGTTTGACCAGAAGATAGCTTCTACATCAGTACAAGTACAAACGCTTGATATTAATTTTGAAGTGTTATGATGTAAATGCTCATAACTTATTAACCACAAGTTATTTTTTCAACGAATCAGGTTGTGAGTATAGCTGGGTTAACTGACTATCAGAGAAAATCAAGAGTTTTAAAACCACTATGGTTTTTGAGGTCAATAACCTCTACTGTAGTGATCCTTATTTAAGGATGGTGTCAATCCTTAAATAAGGATGTGCCACTTCATCCCTGTTTTAAAATATGGACATTGATCATATTGACATCATTTACAGTTTGTTATTGAGGCTAAACAGTATACAATTGACCAATAGCATTTATATTATCTAATTTGCTTGGTTAGCAATAGTATGCAATGCAAAAGATGATCCTTATTTAAGGATAATGACATCCTTAAATAAGGATTTTTCCCTGGAGATTAAACATTAAAGTTTTTAGATAAGCTACCAACTAGATTGCTGCATGGGCATCGCATATAGCTGTTTTAGATAGATGAGAGGTGTCTGTACTAGAAACACCAAATCAACCTGTATAGTAGTTTACCCGTTCGCTAAAACATGCATCCTAACTTTTAGGCTTTGTTTGTTCGCGTCCATTTTCAAATTTTAAAAATAACATTTTGCGTTATTGCAAAGCGTTTGTCAGCTAAATGGCTGGAGTTCAATGCGGAAACGGTTCCTTTCAGACTTCAGAGCCAAACTCAGAGCACTTCGTCAAATCGAGCAACGCGAAGAGCTAGTCTTGCATGTGGTGTCATGCATGAGTTTGGTAAGCTTTGAAGCAATTAAAAGAGAACTCCGGGGGGAACGCCGTCAATAATTAAAATGTTATTCATTTGAAAATGGACGACAAACGAAGCCTAAAAGTTTGGATGCATGTTTTAGCGAACGGGTAAACTACTATATACAGGTTTATTGGGTGTTTCTATATAGTACATATACCTCTCTCTTCTATCTACAACAGCTATATGTGATGCCCATACGGCAATCTAGTTGGAAACTTTTACACATCTCAGTAAACAGCCCGGGTTTAAAGGTCTAATGGTTTACCGCGTTAGAATTTCGACTCAGACGATCGATACATCGCGATAGAGATGTCGACATAGTATACATGTATATATAGCGCTTTTCAGTACAATCCGTCGCGTACCGATGGAGAAAATATCTAAAAACGTGTTCATTGATCAGGCTGCACAAACGAAAATGCTGAATAATTACGAAGTCATGTGACAACTTTACACTTTCGACATCTGTTGTCATGTAGTTTGTATAACTCAGCAATCAGATCTGTGATATCATTTACAGTTTTTCCAAAACCCAACGCCATTGAATCGTAACATTGGAATGCACCTCGTTCCCAGTCCCTGTGGCGTGTAACTTGTTTTAATGCTTAACACCGCTTCCGTGAGAATCGAATGTATTTTTTGTCGAACCGACATTTTGGAAAATTAGTCGGAAAAGGTCTGTATGCTTTATAAAGCATATTTTCTGATAGGCCAACTCTCGATGAGTCATTTGGTATAAATTTTACCTTTGTGGCATATATAGTAACATACTTGTATCGGGTGAGACTTACGCACTTACCCGTTTTTTGATGTTCGAGAGCTGATCGGTACACTTTTTTTCTATCGCTTTTCAACAAAATCTGAGAGCATTTTTGGATTCTCCTAGATACCAAATAGAGGCCTTGTGAATAGCATGTTCATAGCTAGCATAGTTTACGTACAAACTGCTCTGTTAGGTACAAAAACTCGTTCCCAGACTTACACCTTTTATTTTACGCATGCGCATTTAAGTTATTGCACATTTTTCTCAGAAGCCAGCGTGCAACAAGTGCCATGCAGGAACAGACTGCTGCATGCGGCATCCACGTAAGCGTGGTCAACCAAGCAAGGCAATAGCTTTATATCTGAACCATCACCAGATCGGCCGAATATGTAGCTCAGGCATAACCCAGATAGACATTGAGGTTACACCAGTGATGGAAACTCAGGCACACATTTTGAAGGTCAGACATGCTGTGGCTTTCATATGACTGCACATACCTGTGGCTTGCTGTCATGTGACTACACATGGCTGTGGCTTGCTGTCATATGACTGCACGTGGATGTAGCTTGCTGTCATATGACTGCACATGCCTGTGGCTTGCTGTCATGTGACTACACATGGCTGTAGCTTGCTGTCATATGACTACACATGGCCAAGCACATGGCCATGGCTTGCTGTTTTGCCAGTAATATTCAGAGTCATTTGACAGCAAGCCATATGTTTGCCTGGCTGAGCTGCAGTTGCAGAAAGCTATTAAAGTTCCACTGCCAGGAGTGTGTATCAAAGCATTGGCAGGAAATCTGCATGAGGCTAAAGCATCAAAGGGATGAAGGGAGCTCTGGAAGGCAAAAGAAGGCAAGGATAAGCTTTGAGCATTTTGATATGGATAAGGATATCTATCTCCAAGTGGAACTGGAGGTATATCTCTGCAGCCACCACTACATCAAAAAGACGGGAAATAAGCCAGAGCGAGTAACAGACAGAGCACATGCAAGCAGCTTCTGTTTAGCAGCAGTGATGACATATATGTTCTGATGTGTAGTAAGAACGCTACTATATATGACTGTATGCAAATGGAAAATAGCGCACGCGTAGACTTATATACCAGCCAAAGTTCGACACTACGCAGCACACTTGCGGAATAATACATCGGTCTGGGAACGCGGCCACAAAGATCGACATAACAAAAAGTGCTTGTTTCAACGCTCGCATACAGTTAGACGGTCTAAATGTGTACAAAACCGACGCATCTTACAAAGGTAAGTATATTTGGACTGTTTTCGATGTTAGAAAAGGCTTCAGAAAAAAAGTGTACTTTTATTTGTGAAGCGTCCAACCGTTTGACTAAAAACAAATGCAGGTTACAACGAGAAGTACATAGGACGCTAGAAATAGCGCAAACCCTCATGCAGAGAGTTGTACTACTATGTTCTTACGCTTTTGTGGCTAAAAAAGGTCGTCCGACTAATTTTCTAAAACTTGAGTTCGACAAAATAGCCCAAAAAAACATTCGATTCTCACGGAACCGGCCGCGGTGTTAAAAGTTAATTGGTATAAGCAGCAGATAAGCATGAATAAAACTGCATGGCTATATGTGTTATTATAATGTGTATGATTTATCGTGCAATATCAAAGATCCGGCGGATAAACCAGGAAAACCTAGGTAACACAGCTGTTTGCGGCCCAATGTTTTGTGGACGCTCGGTTCGTTTTCCGAAAAATTGAAATGATGATGTCATGCCCTTGACAACGACCTTGACAACCGAAGACCTTTGGAACGTGAGCTCACTCAAAAACAGCGATGGGCTAATCGCCATTTTAACACTAGGCTAGGAAAGAAACACCTTTTTTCTATTTGTATTGCGAACCACGAGGCGCAGTGAAGTTGCTACGGCAAGCTACGGGCCTTGAAAGTGGGTTAGTCTTAGCGTACCTCTTCGTTACAGAAGCGATTCCCCACGCCTGCGACAATAGGAAATCAGAAAAAAAGGTTGGTTCGTGAAGGGAACGAAAAGTACTAATAGCTACTAGCATTGGCTTGTAACCACTTTTTTTTTTTGACAGCGATCAAGCTTACTAAAAGTAAGTACTCCTTACCGGTTGGCGCGGGTGTGTGTGTTACTAGCCTACTGTGGTATTGCCGCTACGTTAGGTGGGCCAATGAACAGCAGTTGTTCTTTCACAATGGAGAGCAGCTGCTGGACCTTACTTATGTCTGACTCAAAGTTTATCTTGGTGCTGTTAGCTACTAATATAGTACATGTATACTCTTCCGTATCAATCTCATTCCCAACCACCTGTACCAGCCTCATCTCAGCCACCTGTACCAGCCTCATCTCAGACACCTGTACCAGCCTCATCTCAGACACCTGTACCAGCCTCATCTCAGCCACCTGTACCAGCCTCATCTCAGCCACCTGTACCAGCCTCATCTCAGCCACCTGTACCAGCCTCATCTCAGCCATGGCCACCTGTACCAGCCTCATCTCAGCCATGGCCACCTGTACCAGCCTCATCTCAGCCATGGCCACCTGTACCAGCTCATCTCAGCCACCTGTACCAGCCTCATCTCAGCCATGGCCACCGGTACCAGCCTCATCTCAGCTACCATGCCAGGGCCCAGGGGCAGATCCAGAATTTCAGAAAAGGGGGGGGGGGGGGGGGGGGGGGGGTGCTGTCCGCTTTAGGCCAATTCAACCAGTGGGGGGGAGGGGGGTGCTGTCCGCTTTAGGCCAATTCAATCAGTGGGGGGGAGGGGGGTGCTGTCCACTTTAGGCCAATTCAACCAGTGTGGAGGAGGGGTGCTGTCCACTTACGGCTCTCTCTGTTTAAAAAGGGGGAGGGTGCCCTCTACTTACATGGCTATATTGGAAACGACGTTGCTTCCTGTATGCTTTAAGTTTACACTAGATATAAGGATGCATCTCAAAAAAAAAAAATTTCAGACCAAAGTTGGGGTTGCAACCCCACCCCCGGATCTCAGCCACCTGTACCAGCCTCACATCTCAGCCACCTATACCAACCTCATCACAGCCACCTATACCCTCATCTCAGCAACAAGTACCATGCAGCCTCATAACTTGTTCAGTTGCATTGATAACAACATTTGAGTGGGAGTATCAGTGTTGGCAGCATCATTGTGAGTATCAATGCCAAATACTAAATACTGAGTGTAAATTAGCTGAAATCTCTGTGCTTGGTATGAACGCCTTGATTTCTGCCACAAGTAAGCGACCACTCACCCTGCATTGCTCGTTATGTGATAATGCTCCATTCGAACCGCACGTATTATTCATAAAATACACACGCCGCGTAGAGGGGTAAAAAAAAAATGTGGCTGGTTTTAATTGTTGTAAATATGCTTCTTGATCTGTCTTGTTGATGTTGTAACTTGCTGACCTAAATCCTATTGTCGCTGTCTTTGCTACACACGATCAAAGTACCCCCTCTCAGTTACCGCCTCCATCACATGGACGCATAAAAACGATGCGCGGCTATTCGAGTAATATTGTAGGTCGTGCACGCTGGTAATTTTATTTAGACTATAGCATAATGGAATCTCGCAATCTGATTGGTCTATTGCAGGTACCATATTTTTCGTAGAGACCTCGTTATAGCGTAATCGCGTCCTCTAAATGCCAACGGGCGAGTATTCTACGGTAGAATACCCGCCCTCTGGCACTTAGAATACCCGCCCGCTGGCACTTAGAATACCCGCGGTCTGGGGACCAGAGTGATTTTATACATGGCTCGAACGTACGGAAAGTAGAGTTAGGAACACTGCTGGTCTTAATAGCCCTCATTTATCGAACTGGGCAGGTCTTAACTAAACGAATGTTTTTTTTATGTATAAAGGTAAAATTGCGCTATGAACACCAACAGTTTTCCGCGATGAACATGGCTTATTTTCCGTATCTTCGAAGTGGTAGACTGATATCGGAGTATCTTCCTGTACAACAATTGAGTCGGGTCACCAGACTTGAGTACCCGCCCTCTAGCATTCTACTACGCGAGTCACGACGGCAAGTCTTCGCTAGGGTTTTTTGAAGTCTCAGTCGTCAACGATCAAGTCAACAATTTATTTTACCGTTGATACGGAAACCGCGCATGCGCAATATAATTTTAACGGTACAGTACGTACGTAAACATATCGACATGCGCGTTGCTATAGTCTAAATCAGTTAGACACTGTCACCTTCGGGATCCACGTGATTTAGAATCCCTCGGGCCCTTAGTAGCGCCCTCGCTACCGTTCGGGACGCTACACCCAGGGCCCTCGGGGATTCTAAATCACGTAGATCCCTCGGTTCCAGTGCCTAACTATTATTTAGTGCGATGATAGGGGTACGAAAGATCAAATTCTCTCGAAGGTATGAGTTGAATAAAGCATGAAATGTGGGTCACAAAAAGTACGATTTATAATGAGCTCTAAAAGTAAATTATATTGCACCATTCAAAAGGCATACCGTATTAGCCATTTGTCCAGCCGCAAACAGCTGGCAAATTAATAGTGAATTAATCGCCAAAATCGATTCAATATTTCAGTTGATATAAACCTGAAAATTCGTTTGGACTAATTTTCATAGTCGAAATAATCGATTTTGATTTATGAAGAAGGTTACACACCGCAGCTAGTCTCGTTCCCAGACCAATATGACGCAATGTTTATCGCATAATGTATAAACACGCTCGTGTTTATACATTATGCGACAAACATTGCGTCATATTGGTCTGGGAACGAGACTACCCCACAGCATGTTGATGCAGCGGCAATGCAAGGGCGGATCCAGCGAGGGGGTCCTGGGGGTCCGGACCCCCCCCCCCCCCCCCCCCCCCCCCCCCCCCCTCAGGACCCATGATGAATATAATTACTATCAATACCCCAGTCGCGTGCACATAAAGGTGCTTCGCCGGGTGTATTGTTCCTCGACGACGCATCGTTGAAAAGCGTCGCTTTGCATTCTTCGTATATCATATAGGCGTCGGAAGGTATAAATTTAACCCGGG